>JAACJT020000030.1:4232198-4249567 GCA_009936485.2 Gymnarchus niloticus
AAGGTGAACATTAAACAGTACCCCAAACAGTCAAAAAAAGTTCAAAACAAAATAATTAACTCATGCATACAACAAATCCACAACTAAATCCCAATAATCCCAAATCAAACTAATTTCAATATTTACTAAAAAACGTTATTAAAACCCACTCCCCCTACCAATTGACTTCAATCCTTTGCAGCATGTATCACATTAACACTGCAGAGAAATCCAAATGTGCGTGCCTCATCTAGAAATCCATGTTGTCAACATATAGATACTAATAAACAAATGACATGGGTAATCTAAACAAAATCTTATAAATAAATCATATCTGAAAGAAAAATCAAAGACAGGAAAATACATAAAAATACTGTACGACACAAAGTATCCAGACACCTGGCCATGGAATATCTCATTCCAAAACCAAGGGTAAAGATAGGAAGCTGGTCCTAATTTTGCTGCTATAGTAACCTCTACTCTTTTGAAAAGGCTTGGAATGTTGTTGCTGGGATTTGTTGCCATCAAGTCATAACAACATTAGTGAGCTTAGGTATTGATGTTGAGGAACATTCTATTATTTTATAGCATTTCCATTCATCTTCTGACCAACTCCTAGCTGCTTATTCTGGTCAGGCTGATGGGGGCCTGGAGCCTACCCTAGGCAACATAAGGCACAAGGCTGGGGTACTCCCTGGATAAGATGTCAGTCCATCACGGTAGAGGTCTGGGACTCCTGTGGAATTGCAGGACCCAACAGAATACAGTGTGGCACAGGTCATATGTATATCTTTGAAGGCTGAAGCGGGTAGGAAGTCACTGGTCTGTCTGCAGGGCTGGGAGTAAGGAAAGCACCTGCAGAATCCTGCAACAAAGTATTGTATTATTATTATTATTATTATTATTATTATTGTTGTTATCATCATCATCATCATCATTTATTGCTCAAATAAGTTTTTTCTTTTTATCCCAGCCTCTACCATACACTCAGGGCAATCCATCGCTATTCGTGGATGCATACTGGAGCAAAGGTACAGCGTGTTGAAGCTCTCTTTGGTCAATGGTATCCTCTTCTTGCATAGACATAATCAGAAGAGACACTGATATGGGCATAGGTCTTCTGTGTTGCTAGGCTTTATTAGGGATATGCCAATTCAATACTCAATATCGGAATCAGTCCGATACTGTTCAAAAACACTGGATCAGTTATCGGGAAAACAAAAGTAATAGTCTGATTCTACGCAAAGGCAAGCCTCAGTTTTAGTTGCCAAACTAGCATTTTGTTTCATAATTATTCCTTTAGGGGATTAGAGTATTTGTTTCACAATTTGAGGATTTTTTTAGCTGGCTATATTTTATGTGGAATACATATGGTGAAAACAGGTTGTGTTATTGGCATCAAATATGAAAATGTAGTATTGAGCCATCCCTAATATTTATTTTGTTTGTCACGCCCTCTCTCTCTTATTCCCTGGCTCCTCCCCCTGCTTCCTGGTTTCCTCATGCTGCACCTGGTTGCAGTAGTGATACAAATTGCCTCATTACGCACCTGGTGCTGGTTGCCTCATTAAGCACATGGTTGCCTGGTTCCCTAGCCTATTTCCCTGTGTCAGCTCAGTTGGTTTGGGGAGACTTGATCTGGAAGGGTGCCTGCTTGATCATACTGCTTCACAAAGCGTTCTGAGCTAGCTCCTACCTCTCTTGGACGCTAAGGTCCTGCCACGGTATGTCTGCCTGTCTCAGTGGCTGGTATTACTATATGTGGGTAGCCAAGAGTGATCCAGCCTATGGAGGTAGGGGTACCCTGATCTATGGATACTCCATTCCAATGGATGGACAAGCCTTCCCCTGTTCCTTGACTTCCCTTGTTACTGTGCACCTGCGTCCTGCCATGCCATGCCATGCCATGACTTGTCCTTGCCTCGTCCATGTCTCCATGCCATGTTTCTGCCTGCCTTGTGTCCTTCAGCGTTTCTGGTGATATGAGTCTCCCTGCCCTTTGGGTCTTAAAAGGGTTGAGCTGCTCAAAGTACTAGTTTCTGCCTTGCTGGGTGTGGTTGTTTGCCAGTGCAGTGAAAGTTATGGTTATAGTGTCATATTTAGTTAGCCTATATAGGACTTTTTTTCAGTTTACAGTCTGGGCTAGGCAATGCTACATTATATGGACAAAAGTATTAGGACATCTACCTATGCAATATCTCATTCCAAAACCAAGGGTGTAAGTAAGATATTGGTCCTCATTTGCCTCCACTCTTTGGGAAAGGCTTTACAGTAGATGTTTGAATATCATTGGTGGGATTTTCTGCCATTCAGCCATAACCGCATCAGTGAGGCCAGGTATGGATGGTGGGTCATTGGGTCCTTTTTCTGTTTGTGTGGCCTATGACATCACAACTGAACTCTTGTTGTTTTTATAAGTTTCCACATCACAATCACTTCACTTGAAGTTAACCAAGGCAGAAGTGATACTGGCTTGCTGGGAAGGTGGCATCTTATGTATGGCTTATTTACCCAAGTCCAAAAGTATGTGAACCTTCCTTTTAACTGGTGTCCCAATATCTTTGTTCATGTACTGTACTTAATGATGAGAAACAGGCTTTTTTAGCAAGTGAGAGCAGGATTCCATTCAATTCAGTTTTTATTTATATAGTGCCTTTAACAAGAAGCACTGTCACAGAGTGCTTTATATAAACCCAGGCCCAGAGTCATCAGAGAGTAAGCCAAAAGTGACAGTGAGTAGGGAAAAACTCCCTCAGAAGGAATAAACCTTGGGAGGAACCAGAGTCAAGGGGGAAGCCCATCCTCCTCTGGCTGGCACCAGGCAGGCCAAACTAATACAAATCAGAACAATAGATACAAATAAGAACAAATCCTGTAACAGTCAGGAGGACAACAGGGTACTGGAGGCTGCAGGCCAGTGATCAGAGCAGGTTCAGTGGCTCAGAAGGCAGCAAACTGGTCAGTGTGCACAGCTGAAGTGGAGGGAGGGTGTGCTAGGCCAGCAGATGATATGGGTATCTCTTGAATCCAACCCTTTGAAAGAAGCATCCCAAAGAAGGGGGTGTGGGGAAAGAGAATGCTGCTCTGTTTGTGCACAATTTAAGGTGGCAGAATTGCAATACACAGCAAGGGTCCCGGGATAACTATGCGGGAGAGGCCAGTAAGGACACAGGCATGACAAATCCTTGAATGCCAGCACTCCAGCAACAAATGAATCATGAGTAACAGCACTGATAGAACAGTTTATCCAAAGTCAATGCCACTGATCCCCTACCCAGCTCTACACCTCAGCCTATAGCCCAGTTGGGAGTGAGTAGCTACCTAGGGTCTTTGTAAGCTAGACTAAAAAGATGTGTTTTAAGCCTAAACTTAAAGATAGAAAGTGATGAAAGTAATAAAACATGGATGGGTATGGGTCAAAATTTAGAAACTTTGGGAGTGAGTGGAGTGGAACTTAGATTCTATCCAGACCACTACACATACACATACACACTCTATAACAGATAAGCACAATGACACAATACAGGCAATTTAGAGATAGAAATCATAGACATTAATTTGATTCATTTAATTCAGTAAGTGAAAAGGAAAAAAAAACATATCATTTCTTACAAAAAATAATCTACAATGTACAGATTTTCACATCTGATTCAGAGTGATGTTTTGCATATAAAATTGAGTAATATACCAAGTGTTTTAATGAACAGCAATGCGAATAAATCAAGGTTCTCAGCATTCACATGAATAAATTGTTACCTAGCAGAGAAAACTAAGGGTGTCAATGCAGCCGCATGACATTTATTAAATGGGCTATAAGACAGAAGACCAATTCATTTTCCTATCTCAGAAAAAACAATTCCATTCACTTCAAATAAAACTGGTCATCCATTCATGTAATTTTGTTTTGACTGTTTAATTAGAGTAATGGGCAAATTAATTTTCTTGTTTCAAAGTGGAAGGCATTGTTTGGTCTGACTTTGTGATTGTCAGATGTTTTCTGTGCTATTCTCAGTAATAAACCTTTAAGTTCAAAGCTGATGAATATTCACATGTAGTCAGAGGAGGAACCAGTGGGATCCATTAATTTTTTACATTTTTCATATAGTTGTTTACCCAGTGTTTCTATTAAAAAGCAGCCTACAATTTGTGTGTACTAATTTATACCTTTGGGTTTGTTTTGGTTAAATACCTTGCTCATGGGGGCTACAGAAGGGACCTTGATTGTACTTGGAATGTTTAGCACTTAATCACTATACTGCCTGCTGCAAGGACTGTTATTTGGTCACGAGCAAATTCTAGAGTAGAAACAGTGACAGGATGAACAGTTGGTGAACACTGGGGATCATATACGGTACATAGAAATAAGCAGTACAGTATACAGATTTTAGAAAACAAGGGGGACCTATAATAATCTGTGTTATGCTTTCATCATTCTTAAAATCTATGCCAAATTTGCCAATTTATTTTGAGACTATTTTGAGGCACATTATAACAACCTCTCTTTGCATGCAGCTTACCGAAACAAGAGGTTCAAGACTAAACTAATGCCCAAACTGTAAGACTATCATTGTGAAAACAACTTCACCAAACGATGGTAACTATATCCATCCGCGTAAACAATTTTGAACACATACAAATTAATACAAGACTGTGATGCACATTACTAATAGGGATAGGAAAACCAATGCAAAAGGAATGTGCTACTGCTGTTAAAGATAAGCTTTCCCAGAATTCAATGTGCCCTTATGTAAATTAACTATACTGTTGAACATTCTGCATTCCTGCGGTCCTGTATTTTACTACAGTATTTTAATTATTTGGGTTTTTATCATGTACTAGTAGCTATCAAAAAATTATGCCCTAAGGACAGCAAAAACTGGGCACACCCACAGACATGAACATACAAGCACATAAGTTTCCACTAGAAAATGTGAAACTGGACAGAACCCTAAGCCGTAAGTGTTATAGCACCTGAGCATTGAACAAAAGTACGTTCACAAGACAGAATACAAAACCATGCTGAAACATATCATTGTCGTCGATTTTACAAGCTGCATAATGTAATGCGATCTGACATCATAAGACTATACCAGATGGCAGCAGGCACCAACGCAACATCTGGATGTGTCACGCTATACATTTGACAGTTTATATCAGCTGACAGCTAAACATTTCAACATAAAGCATAATATAAATTCCTTTTGACAGCACTATACTGGCCAAATAATGATTCACTATAGCATGAATGCACATTAATGAATGTCTTTGGCACGTACAGCACAATGAACTCAACTAGATATGCAAGTAAAGAAAAAATATGGAACATGCATGAAAGTAAATGTATAAAACACCAGATATGAGTACCATGTCAAATCTCAACCCATTGCCACGTAATCATTTCAGTCAGCGCAATCTATGTACCAGGATGGTCTTGGTGTATGAATATTTCCTGTATTACAATTTTTTCAGCTGTGGGGAAAGATTTAAAGAGACAGTAATGTAGTATATTGTGTTGCACTGGGAGGATACTCTTACAGCTTAGACGTAGTGACATTTTCAAAATGAATGAGCCTTGTTGCTCCACTCAGAACTAAAGTACATCAGTATTGCTCTCCTTACTCTCGTCTAGAAAAACTGGGATGATATTTACCTTAACCTTATCAGTGAGCGTGACATTTGAATTAAAGGTTAGCATGCGTATTGTTCAATGAGGAACCTTTTTGTAGCGGAATTCATCGGAACTCTTAAAAGGATGTTTGCAGGCTGATGCTTTTTGGGTGATGCCTTAAGCGTTAAACATTACTATCAAGCCCTTGATTTTTAAATGCAAATTTAAAATGTGTTTACAGAATGTTTCTTTGGATGGTGAAATGATACTTTATTTTTCTTTTGTACAGGCATATTGGAATGTGGTTTTCACATATCCCATCATGCTCTCCATGAAACACACGCTCATATGGGTCAGAGCAAAGCTTGGGGGTCATAGCAAAGGGTCAGACATTTTTCCAGCACCCCTGAAGGCACATAGGCAAAGAGGCCTAACCTGCAGAGCCACATACCATCCTTCCTTCCTTGTTTCCTTCCTTCCTTCATTTCTGTCTTTTGCAAAATCGTATACACTGCCTGTTTAAGGTGACATTAGTCAGAAAAATTATGTATACTTAAAACTTCTGACACAGTTAACACCAAGCACCCACTGAGATAATTAAACAAGAACTGTTTTGAGGAAAATATGTTAGAAGTTGTTTAACTGCTTTTTTCAATACCTTTAATAATAATTTTCTTTAATTATTCATTAATTATACTTCTCATTCTTTAATGGCCCCTCTGTGAATCGCCACCTTACCATGGTGGATGGGTTTGACTGCCCTACTGATTATAGGAGCTGTGTTGTCAGGGGCAATTGTCCCTGGTAGGGTCTCCCAAGGCAAACTCTTCCTAGCTGGGGGACCAGACTAAGAGTGATTCACATAACCCTTATGAGAGACAAAATCAAGGACTCAGATACAGTACCTCTCAGGGAACAGGGATACCGGGGCCCCGCTCTGAAGCCTGGCCTGGGGGAGAAACTTGTCGGCAAGCACTGGTGATCGGGCCTTTACCCATGGGGCCCAGCCCAGGCATAGACCAAATGAACCACGTGGGACCACCCTTCTGAGGACTCACCATCTGCAGGAGGAGCCATAAAGGCTCAGTGCAATGTGGATCGGGTGGAAGTCAAAGGCAGGGGTCTTGGCGGTCCTATCCCCACCTACCAAAACTGGCTTTAGTGACGTGGAACGTTACCTCTCCTGTGGGAAAGGAGCCTGCGCTTGTGTAAGAGGTAAAGAGATACTGTCTAGATATAGTCGGGCTAATCTCAACAGAATGCATGGGTTCTCAAACCAAACTCCTAGGGAGAGGAGGGACTCTATTCCACTCTGGAGTTCCTCGGATTGAGAGGTGTGTGTTTACTTATAGCGCCCTGGTTTGGGGCTTGTATGTTGCAATTTACCCCTGTGAATGAGAGGATGGCCTCTCTGTGACCTTGAGTCAGAAGACTGGCTCTGACTGTTGACTGTACTTACGCACCGAACATCAGTTCAGTGTATCCGACCTTCTTGGAGACCTTTGGTGGAGTGTTAGATAGTGCTCCCTCTGGGGATTCCATTGTTCTACTGGGGGACTTTAACGTTCATGTGGGTAACGACAGTGAAACCTGGAAAGGTCTGAATGGGCAGTACAGCCTGCCTGATCTAAACCCGAATGGTGATCTCTGTTATTGAACTTCTGTGCTAATCACAGCTTGTCCATAATGATCAGTGTGTTCAAGCATAAAGGTGTTCATAAGTGCACCTGGCTCCATAGCACCACAAGCTATAATAATAATAATCAGTACTTTATTAACACCAGTAGGGAAATTCTTTTCATGCTTTCCCATCTTGCTGTCCAAGTTGAGAGTCAATGCTCAGTACACAGGAAACCAGTCTCCAGCACCCCTGGAGCAATTCAGGTTAAGGGCCTTGCTCAAGAGCCTAATGGTGATATGAACATTTGCTAGCTACAGGACTTGAACCTGCAACTTTTCGATGAGGGGCACAGACACCTAACCCACAGAGCTACAACACCACCCAAAACATACAGGTTCCACCAAGTCATAGATCAATATTCTAGTTGTGTCATCAGATTTGTGACTGTATGTCTTGGACACTCCAATGAAGAGAGGAAATGAGCTGTAAACTAATCAACACCTGGTGGTGAGTTGGATCAGGTGGCTGGGTAAGATGCTGGATAACCCTGGAGCACCCAAAAGTATAGTGAGGGTGTGCTGGGAGCGTTTGGCAGACGCCCTGGCCAGGGAATCTTCACCTCACATCTCCGGCTGAACTTCTACAGCATTCTGAGGGAGGCTGGGAACATTGAGACCAAATGGACCATGTTGCATCCTTCCATTGCTGAGGTGCCTGTGTAGACCTGTGGCCGAGAGGTTGTTGCCGCCTGTCGTGGGGACAACCCCCAAACCCCAACATGGACATGACTGCCTAAGGGGGTTGTCAGGCTGAAGAAGTAATCCTAGCATGCTTAGTTAGCTTGCGGGACTCCAGAGGCAGCTGACAGGTACATATGGGCCAAGGGGAGTATGGATTTGGCAGTTGCAAAACAAAAAGTTGGGTGTGGGAGGAGTTTGGTGAGATCATGGAAAATGACTTTCAGACAGCCTCAAACAGATTCTGGCAAACTGTGAGATGACATAGGAGAGGGAAGCAGTGTTTGTCTATACTGTATATAGCAGTGATGGTGTGCTTTTGACCTCAACTGAGGATATAGTCACGTGGTGGAAGGAATTCTTTGAGGATCTCCTTAATCCTACTGACACACCTTCTTTGGAGGAAGCAGATTTGGAGGTCTTGCCCATCACTAGAGCTGAGGTCTTTGAAGTAGTCAAAAAACTCTTAGGCTGCAAGGCCCCAGGGATGGATGAGATTCACCCTGAGTTCCTTAAGTCTCTGGATGCTGTTAAGCTGTCTTGGCTGACACACCTCTTCATGGAAGTTGGGGGACAGAGCCTTTGGACTGGCAGACTGGGGTTGTGATTCCCATCTTTATGAAAGGGGACTGGAGGGTGTATTCCAACTTTAGGTGGATCATACTTCTCAGCTACCCTGGAAAGGTCTATGCCAGGGTACTGTAGGGGAGAGTCCATTTGCTGGTAAAATCACGGATACAAGGGGAACAATGCAGTTTATATCCAGGTCATAGAACACTGGACCAGCTCTCTAACCTCACAAGGGTATTGGTGGATTCATGGAAGTTTACCCAACCAGGCTACATGTGCTTTGTGGACTTGGAAAAGGCATATGACCGTGTCACTCATAATGTCCTGTAGAGGTGCTTCAAGAGTTTGGAATACTGGGCTCGCTGCTATGGGCTATTCAGTCCCTGTACAACTGGAGTGATAGTGTGGTTCCCATTGCCAGCAGTAAGTCAGACTTGTTCCTAGTGGGTGTTTAACACCCCCAGGGCTGTCCTCTGTCAACAATTCTGTTCATGATTTTGTTCATTATATCTGGACAGAATTTCTAAGCATAGCTATGGGGCAGAGGGTGTCTGGTTTGGTGGAGGCAGGATTGCATCTTTGCTCTTTGCTGATGATGTGGTCTTGTTGATTTCATTGAGCTCTGACCTCCAGCTTGCACTGGAGTGGTTCGCGGTCAAGTGTGAAGCAGCTGAGATGGGGACCAACACCTCCAAGCCCGAGACCATGATTCTCAGCTGGGAAAGAGTGGATTTCCCTCTCAGTGTTGGGGATGAGTTGCTGTATGTAGTGGGAGATTGACAGGCAAATTGGTGCAATGTCAGCAGTCATGCAGACATTGTAGCTGTCTGCTGGGGTAAAGAGAGAATTGAGTTGCAAGGCAAAGCTGTAGATTTACCTGTCAATCTACATTCCAACACTCACCTATGGTCATGAGATATGGGGTCAAGATCAAAAGAATGAGATCGTGAATACAAACAGTGGAAATTAGCATCCTTCACAGGGTGTCTGGGCTCAGCCTTAGGTGAGGTACTTGGACATTTGGGAGGGGATCAAGGTAGAGTCCCTGCTCCATGTTATTGAAAGGAGTCAGCTGAGGTGGTTTGGGGATCTGTCTAGGATGCCTCCAGGATGCCTCTAAGGGAGGTGTTTAGGGCTAGTCCAACTGGGAGTACACCCTAGGACAGACCCAGGACACAAAGGAGAGCTTCCAGCTGGCCTGGCCTCTGTATTTCCCCAGGGCAGCTGGAGGAGGTGGATGGGGAGAGGGAGGTTAGGACATCTCTGCTTAGACTACTGCCCCTGTGACCCAGACCTGGATAAAGTGATGGATGGGTGGATGGATGGATGGATAGATGGATGGATTCTGTAATGGTATTTCAAAATCATCAGCTGTAAAACAGCTAATTATCTCTATGCAAAAATGATAAACACGGTCCATCTAGTCCACACACTACATGATTTTACTTATGTCAGAAGTTATATATGAAAACCTTTTAAAGATAATCTCACACTAGGTGATCAATAAAAAAAAAAAAAAATCCTACTTCAAATTACTGTTTAAAGCAGTCATCCATTTTACATTTTAAGAATCTTTTCCAATATCTGATCATAATGAATGGAGTCTATCCATTTCCATGGATTTGACAGTGAATATTAACCAATGATGTGTTTCTGTGACGTTTCCCCAAAAGCCACCATACATAGCAAACGTTAATTTATTATTAATTTATTGTTTAAACTAACACTACCTACTTTTTTCAGCATTAGTTTATCAATATTTTTGAGTTCTGCCTCATTGTTTCCTGCTAAAGAAATATCAGCAGGTGAACAAGTAATAATAACTTTGACAAATTTTTCAAAGCTTTTGGGATGTTTAAACTGAACAGCGCTGGTAATTTACATATGAAAACTTAAAATGAAAATACAGTAATATTGGAACTGGGTGTGATAAAAAGTTTCCAAATGCAATTCTAAAAGATATACACTTAAATTTAATACCATTTAAATGATGAATCATGTCACATTAAGTTATAATTGTGATTACTATTCTAAGGTATTCTGTTTTTTTTCTGTAACCCCAAAAAACAGCAGCTAGCAGAATGAGTCTCACACAATCTGCTCTGATGTGTCAATGTGTATGTGCCTGGCTTCCCCTCCAGCATGATCACGTTCAATGTATTTCATAGGCAGGCTCCACTCTCGTCATGAACATGTGTTTGATCATCTGTGATGAATGAATGAATGAATGAGCCAGAGGGTATTTTGCACGCCTACAACTTCCTACCATTTTAGCTTTGTAGTAATTCATGAAGAGAAGATAAGTGCTTTTGGGTAATGGGTCTATGTCCATATTTCATCAAGGAGCATATTAGTATACTCCTTTGTATATTACACCCACTCTGATTCTCCTTACATTCAGTAGTAACATAGTCAAGGTCTTGAAGGTGTTTTCAGAATAATAATAGCTTTACAGTAAACTCAAAGAAATAATATTGTACCTTCCTGTAAGCTCCACATAACTACATAACTCCACACACATTCTTACTCGGTAATCATGGGGAATATATATAATCTGTATTATTTTTGTCTCCTACATTCATTTTTTATATCTCCAACAGTTAAATCAAAAATTTGAGGTCTTTAAGAACGGCCTAAAGTTAGTAACCTTCTACTGTGATTTATCTCCAGGCACCTCCTCTGATTCAGAGCCATTACCTTGTCAGAAAAATCTTCGTTTCAAGGATGCATCACCTTCAATATCACTTTTGTCAGTCAATAAGAAAAGAAAACGATTTTGCTACCCTTCTGGTTTCTTACTTAGGAGACAAGAATGAGCTACATTTGGCAAACAAATGTATGCAGAGATAGTGAGTTTAAATGCATACTCTAGTTTTCATACACACTTTATTGGATTTTTGCATCGGACATGCATGTAGCAATTATGTATTGAATGTGCATATACATTCACCATGTAGACATTTAATTTAGTTGTCTATTTACTTGGCCTTTGCAAGTTTGAAAATCAATATTGCAGCAGGCAGAACACACAATTATGGTTTATCAGATGCAATGTGGTACTTTCAGAATACTTTGTTTTAATTATGCCTTGCCAATTTACCCACTGTCAAGTTTGCACATGCAATAAGATAAATAGCCTAATTCTGGACAAGAAGGGCATTCATAATTCAATTTAATTAACATTTAAATATTGATGTCACATTGCAGTTTGGCCCTGCTTTCTCAGTGTGATTCCTTAAAAAAAGTGCAAAAATTTGTTAAAAATGTTAAATCGGCACCCATGCCTGCTCATTTATGAATATTAAACATCCAATAAGCAGAATGGAGGGATGGTGTAGTGAAGCACCCGGCAGTTTAAAGGTTAGCTGTGAATCTTGAAGCTGACTGTCAATTTATTCATTCACAGATATTCTAATGGTTATTAAACCCAAAACATTTGTAAAATTGTAGGGATATGGGTGCATCCGTCCATCAAGTCCACAGGAAGCGGATGGTCAGAGAATCCATTTTATAGTATCTTATGAAACATATTTTATAGTTTGCGATACCATTGTCACTAACTTTTTTGATTATGGAAATGGGTACATTTCATGTTGGTGCTCTTCACTCTGAATGAATGAGCAGAGGAGTCTTCCTTACGTATTATATATCTCTAATGGGGTCTAGGAATAACTTTCCAGTCTGCGAGAGCCTGAAAGCGTGAAGGAAATGGGGAGCACAAATCAAGTGTAGAGAAGGGCAGGGAACTCGGAATTCATCGCGGCACCAGAATTTTGATTTTTTGCGATAGGGGTTGAATTAATCTGAGGCTATCTGTGCAGAGGCAATTTATTCAGTGAAAATTTAAGGCTGTGCTCAGGAAAGAATACAATCTGTGGCTTTCCTGCCATTTATTTTTCTGAAATAAATATTCGAAAAACACACGCTGCCATCTTCTGAATGCGCAAAAACACGTGTGTAAAAGGTAAACAGCGTATTTCAACCATATTGAGAAAACACAAGAAATATATGGTGGAAATACGGGATGCCATTCGTGTATCTCGCTTCACATGTTCAATTTTTTTCCTTGCAGTTTGCAGAGTAGATTGCCCAAAACCACACTTGCTTTCAGCTAAAGGGTACGGAAAAGGAGGACTGGGGGGATTCTTGTTATGGGCTACCAGGTCCAGATAGACAGAAAGGCTCAGAGGGAGGGATGCAAGTGTGAAAGGGTTTGTTAATACACTGGTAAAGGAACAAAGGAGTCACCAGGTCCTGCCCAGATCACAGGACAAACCAAACCTACACAGGGAGGCTTGGGACTGAAACAGGAACCAGGGACCAAAATGAATAGAGAAAAAAACAAAGACTAAAGCACCAGACAAAACACGAGGCAGGAAATTCAACCTAAGATTGACAAACGCTCGGCAGGGAACAAGGGCAAGACACTGACTTATATAGGGAAAGAAAATAAGTGAACTTTCATGAGGGTAATCAGGACCTACTTTGCAATTTGACAACACAACAGGGGGCACAGTAGCTGAGTGGCTTGAATTCCCAGCCTCCAGGGTTAGGGGTTCAGATCTTGCCTCTGTTCTGCATCCATGGAGTTTGCATGTTCTCCCCATGCTTTGTGGGTTTCCTCCAGGTACTCCAGTTTCCTCCTGCAGTCCAAGCACATGCATTGTAGGCTATGTATAAATCGTCTGTTGTGTGTGAGTGTGAGATGGTAACCTGTGATGGGTTGTCACCCCATCCAAGGTGTCCCCAGTCTGGGATAGGGTCCAAGCTCTCCTGCAACCCTGAAAAGGATGAAGCACTTTGGAAAATGGATGGGTCGAATAGGGAAACATGACGGGCAAACACAAAACACTGGTCAGTACTCCGGGGACTGGGAATGCTAGGACTCAGGTGCTGGTGTTACAAATCCCTTATATTCCTGAGGTATTGGATATATCCACTAGGCACGGTGACAAAAAAAACCTGCCTTGCTATGCATGCCCAGTTATCGTCGCAATAAGATGTGATGTGGCCATGTAAAGATTGGAACAGAGCTGACATGGATTAGCAACCAGCCAAAACTGCAATCACCCCGACCCCAAAGTCGGCCCTCAGGAGGAAAAGACTGATTCAAAACAAGATTTATTCATAGATCGGACAATCTGTCTTCCTTATCCCCAAACTGCAGGTACAGATTTGGGGTTAGTTAAGTGTGACTGGTGTCTGATTGGGTTTCAACTGAAATAATATGTAGAGAGAGATACCTAGGAGAGGAATTCTTCAATCTATTGGTAACCAGCATTGTTTCACAATATTCAGCTATGGAGGGTTTTGTCTTAGTGCCCTCATCCCCAAACTCTGAATATTCTGGGCCAACCAGACCATTTATGTCTTGGATAGGAGCTCAATCTAAGGTGCCTTTACTATGAGCACCTACCAGTGGGGAGACACTTTTTTTCTACTAAGGAGACACTAAGCTGTATCCTCCTTAAAAGGTCACTTAAAATGTGTGTTTTTGGTTTCCCATTTCATTTTGATGCATGAAAGCTATCATGAAAAGCTGAACCATAGCATCACAAACCTATAACATGCTTTAAGCAGTGCCTCCCTCTTTCTTGACAGGACAAATACATCCTTAGAAAGTTATCATTGTGAGGATAGAATATGCACCTGCTACAACATAGTCCTTTTTGCTGGGTAAAAACATCGGGGCAAACTAAACATTACTTATGCCATAAAAGTACACTTTTATAAACTCTCAAATAAAAGTGAAATTTACTACTAAACAGCACAGTGTTTCTGACAATAATCTATTGCCTTAATTAATAAAATTGTACTGAAATCTAGGTAGTTATGTCAATAGACTCAGTTTGTGGGTAGCAGTTTTTACACATTTATAAGACACAAATGCGTATGCTTCCATATAAAACAGTTTCACCGGAGTCTATAGTTATCGTGTGAGTGTAGCCGAATGTGCTCATAGCCTTAAGGTTGCCATTTTAATTCTTTGCATAGTCCCTGATCAAGGCCTTTATCTAAACTGACCACAGCAAATTGCAAAAAATTGGTGAAAGTTATAAATGCCTTTGAATAAATGCAACAGCTGTGGAAAAAAATCCAATATTCATTTTATTGTAAAGCCTAAAGAGAGTAGCAGATGTATACTCTGCATTTCATATGGCGGAAAATGGAATGAGAGGATGAGACAGATATGCGATTATGAAACAGGAATATGGATGGGTTTAACAAAAGTTTTGGGAAGATATCAAAAGAAATGGCAACAGTTTTCCCATCAGTACTGGAAAAACAACAATGGCACTGGGCATTTGGGTCAGGGCGTAGACACTAGTCTATGTGTGAATCTCCTGCGTGAAAGATTTGTATGTGACATGCAACATTGGCCCATTGGTGTAAAGCAATAATTGAGTCATAATTGACATTCCCTAAGTGTGTTGGTGTTCTGACTGAAACAAGGAGTTTGAAAAGTAAAAACGGATACAAAAAATAAAAAAAAAAAACAACTGTTGTGATTTTGCTTCCCATCAGCATTTTTCATCTCTGGCAAGGGTCTCAGCACAGAGATATCCAATTTGTGAGAATATTAAAGAAAACTCGGGACTGGGGAGAAACAGTTTGACACGTGTTTCCACTAATGCTCAATCACTATTTTTGCCCTCCTTCTTTGTGGACCTTTCGGAATTCCTGCTGGATGGTGTCTTACCTTGGCAGGCAGTAGAAGATGGATGGGAACAATCACATTGGCTCATAAATCAGTGTGGTAACAGCGCTGGGACAAAAAAACATGATTACCAAGGAGTATTGCAAGGTGAAAGATGGCTGCATTTAGGCCATTTATTTACCTGCTCCTCCCTGTTAGAATGCCTTTTTTTTTTATTTTTGTATCAGTGAATACTAGTAAGATTGGGTTTAGCACTATCATTTTTATGCATTTCTGGATTTTTCTTGTAACATATTGATCTATGAGAACATAATTTCATGCTCATTTAATGTGTGAAATTCAAATGAGATGTGTTTTCACTGTGATGGAATATATTTTACCAAACAAATGTGGTGATTAATTACTAAAAATTTCTGCACAGTGCACTAACCAAAATTTCTTTTGGCCATAACTCATTAGAGAAATTCATGCTGTTATACCTATGTGCGCTAGTCTCAAAATCTACATAGTGCTTCATTGTTTCAAAATTGTATCTACGTAACAGATAACAAATTTAGTCAAATGATAAAACATTTTTCTGTGATTATCTTTTAAAACAGCATAAGTTCTGCAACGTCTCTACTGTCTATGGTCGTCACCTCACCTCAGACTGATCAAACTCAACAAATCACCCTGTGCTGCGTCACGTTACCGTAAGACGCGGTCGTCCACAGGAACATAATAATTGCCCATAATTACTGCCGTGATAGTTGTAAAGTGGGAGAACACATTAGGGATTTGGTGTCTTCTCTTCTCACTGTTCATCTCACTTGACCTTTTCTGTCTTTTTTTCTTTCTTTGTTCAAATTTTCCATTATCCATTTAGTAGTTCATGATTCTTGTACTATATTACTTCCGGAATTATCACTGGGTTCTTGTCCCAGTTAGTACAGGGTGGACAGATGAATATAATTAAAAGGTAGATGCCTTAAATAGCATATTTAGAACTAGTCATCATTCTACAAAATGTTTAGAAATATTTACACCTACACACCTCTTCCTGTCCTTTCAATTCTCATGTTGTTCTCCTCCTCTACACAGGACTTTGAAGTAAACTACATAGCCCAGCTTTGAAGAGAGCTACACCACAATCACTGGTAATTAAACCTTGTTCATTTGATTTCGGCAGTTAGCAGATTAGCAGATGTCTGTCACAACGCTAAAGAATCTGGCACCTGGAACTCTTCTTCATTTCCACTGGCAATTAATAAATGCATTTAACGTTTGTCTTGAGATAGATACACTCACCCTGTACAAGGGAAAGTAAACCTTGGACATCACAAGAGATACTGAACTGACAGCACACAGGAAAAACAATGAGTAGGAAACAGTTATGGCAAATATTAAACTGTAAAACAACCTTGGCAGGCTTTAAAAGGACTTGTTTGTAATGGTATTATGAAATGAAACTGTACATTACCTTGAACCTGTTGTATACATTTCACTACCAAAGTTCTCTTTGTCAGAAAAAATAAATATAAATAATTAGCATCACAGTTTCTATTGCTGGAATTTAAGTTTTTTTTTTTTTTTTCTTTTTGCTTTTGAAATCCTTGGGTTTCAAGATGAAGGTGAAGATGGCTTTGCATTTGACTTAGCAGTTTACATATCACTTTAAGTGTGAAAGTTACAACTCAAACGCGTTGCTTTGAAGAAAAGATGAGGAAAGCATCTACTTAGGGCATGATATATGTGTATTTAGGGCAGGATGTCATAATTAGGACTATAATCTTAATTTACTTTAAGATTATATTACATAAATTGAATCAGTACACAGAAATTATATGTAATAGTAAGTCAGTAATAAATTAACTACATACTGTATTTGAGTTTATATTACTTTCTACTGATGAAAAATAAAACTACAGGAAACTTCTCGGATGGCACAGCACAGGTCGTTAGATACCATATGTTCACACTTACTGGTCAAAAGTGGACATCTGAGTCTTGATATAACTCAAATGGCAGACTCAGAAACATCAGAGGCCCTCGGGTGTAGCAGGTGCTACCACTTTACGCAGGACAATGGAGCCATAAGAGGTTTGTATAAATGAAAGTGTAAGGCTGTAGAAACACTGGTCCTGTTGCCCCCCAGGGGGGAGGTAGTGAAGTTGGCTCCAGGGTGGCTGAATTCACATGCACATGTCGATCAGGCCT
>JAACJT020000030.1:4249667-4264953 GCA_009936485.2 Gymnarchus niloticus
CAATTTGGGGTTTTCCCGGGGGAGGCCCCAGCAGTGAGGAAAAATGTTATTTGAAAGGGGTTTTGAGCCTGATTTAAAAGAAAAGGGAGAAAAGGGCCCCCCCCCCCCCCCCCCAAAAAAAAAAAAAAAAAATCATCCAGGAATTCCATAAAGCAAGCAACCATCCACCCATCCATCATAAGAGAGCCTAAAATCAAACCCTGGACATAAGGAAAAACCTGAACACCCTGAATAGGGTGCCAGTCTTTCATAGGACACATATACTCACACAAGATGGTGACAAGTGTTTCACCACAGTTGACTTAAAGTGATAAAAGATTTTGGAGTCTGCGGACAACAGTGCCCAGTGAGCAATGGGGCAATTTCTCATTTTTAGAATAGGATTTTATCCTTAGATGTTAGATATCAAACACTTTAAAAGTGGTGCAAAGCCATGGCAATCTGCTGAGGAGCTGTGGTCCTAACCATTGAATCGATATACTAGCCTTCATTAAAATATATCTATTTCTATTTGATATCTAAGGAGGAATCTTTCTCATTATATAAATCCCTTTTATTCTAATGTGTTACACAAAGTGAGCAATGAAAACAAACACTGATCATGATGCGCGTTAAAATCTTTAGTATGATTCTCATTCCAGTATAGATATTCATCTGTGAATAATCAGACACATTACATTTACATTTAAATATATTTATTGAATTGGCAACATTAATTGTTTACGGATTTAGATTTGTGCACGAAAAGCACAACTGTTGGTAAGCATATGGTTATCTATAAATCTTAAGTCTCTGTAAGATTATTTAAAAAAGGAAAACATCATAATCATTGTAATCCATATCAATAAAACCTTAATTTCTTGTTATATATATTTTTACTGCATGTTCATGTATTTCAGTATAGAGCACTACCATAAAATGCATTTGAGCTATTCTTAAAATATGCAAAGGTCTTTTTTTCCCTAGTGAAAGTTATATTTTTGTGGTGGTAAATGTCAGTAAATTAAGTCAAGGGGTTAATGAAAAAGGGAGAATTGAAGAAACATGAAAATAGAATATTAAAGATGGGCCTGAGATGAGGAACACTGATTCTGATGCAGCTGGAAACTGAGATTTGCATGACTTTGGGTAGCTTGTGAAACAACCTCATTGTTGCAGCTCTGCCTCTGGAGGATATCCAAAGGAAGCTGATGAAATACAGGAAGAAACTATTGCTGGAAAAACCTCTTTTAAATCTTTTTGTATGTATAAATCCTAGAAAAAATAGCCAGATAACAAAAGAACTCATTTTAGTCTACCAGATATCGCAAAACACTCAATAGCTCATAGTAAGCACTCTACTGACTTACTCAGGAACAGCACTCTGCAGTTCCAGCTGGTGTTTGTAAGAAAATGAAGACCGGTGTGCAGTGGTGTAAGCCCACCAGCTTATTAGAGACCTCTGATGATGGACCCATTGTTCCTAATGGTCACGAAATTACCAGAAGGCTCATAAAAGCAATGAATTTATTACCTCCTTATCAGGAACATTATGAAGAATTGTTGTTGATTGGCTGACGTAAAACACCGAGTGTTTAAAACATTATGCCTCCAGAATGTAATTGAAATAGATTTACAAAAACATTACTGAATAACCAGAGAATACTCAAGTGGAATATGAATCATAATTTGAATGTTCTTATTTGATATCACTTCTCATAGGAGACCGTGTTTATTGTATTCAGACTATTGTGTGTGTACTTAAACGTGGATCACGCATAGATCAAACTTTTATACCTGTTGTTAGTAAAGTGAACAAAATAAATCATTAAAAAAATAGTTATGTAAATGGAGGAGAACATACTAGAAAGTTATCTGGTTTTGGTGATTAAACAATTAAATCTCCCTTTCTGAGAGACTTCTAGCTCAATAAATACAACAGTATAATAACTTCTAAGAATGTGGCATAAATAAAAATAATTTCATGCATCCACACAATATAGTTTCTAGAAATACAGTTAAAAAGAATTTGTAATATAAAGGATCAGCCATGTAAACTTTAGTGTAAAAAACTTTATCATTGTAGCACTGTTGTTCAGAACAGTGAATTCAAATCAGCATTACAAAATTAAAAATTATGGCAAGTTAACAACCATTTGTGAAGTTATTTAAAGCTTTTAGTATAAAGCTAATTTAAGTTTCAATATGGACAGCTGAAATTTACGAAATAAAAACTAAAAAAAAAAAAGATTTTCTGAAAGCTTTTTAAAGAGCTCACATTCCTGCTAGGAAGCTATTTCACAAATAGCCCTCTCTTAGCTCCTGGTTCAGCCTCTGGGCATTTGGACAAAACTGCATAATAAATCTTCCATCTAGCTCACCATCCTGTGCCAACCATTCACTGCTTATTAAAAAAAAGGGGAGGGGAGGGATTTTTACAAATTAAGGTTAAGCAGATGGTGAATACAGTTTTAATTAATTATGGGACAATAGAATGAAGGGCTTAATTAAAGATGTAGTCATCTGTTTCTCCAAAATTTCTCTGTAGGTTCATCCATCGATCCATCTTCCAACTACTTGTCAAATACAGGGTCACGAGGGGGCCTGTTGTCCTAACCTGATGTTTTTGATTAGGGGAGGAAAACAACATGGGGACAACATGCAAGTTTTACAGACACAGGGGTGGGATTCAAACCCCAAATCCTGTAGGCATGTAGCAACAGTGCTACCCACTGTAACAAGTGCTATCCATGCCCCCCCCCCCATATTATTGTGCAAATATCGCAAACATTACCTATGTCTTGATGATCTTGTCAAAATGGCAATAAGTATTAGGATGGACAATACATGTTATAAGAAATATTAATGGACAACTTTTCCCCACGTTTTAATTAAAACTGCATGATGTATTAGCCTGCAGAATGAACATACAGATGCAGTTTCAATTAAATGTCATTCTTGTTTTTCCATAGAGAAAGGTGTAAAACCTAGACGGCAGTGGAATTGAACCGTACACACTAGTCCCCTGTGTTTAGCATACAGTTTAGTGTGGCTGACTGTGTTGACAGTTTTATCTCTTTATGTAGTAGGTTTTTGCTGCTGAATAACGCCATATTAGAGAGCGTTTACGGTGGGGCACAGTCAGTCAAAAACGGAAAGAGCGGCCTTCAGGCATCTGTTTAACGTGGTATTTGTTCATCTCAGCCTAGGAAGAGGAGAGAGCAAGACTCCCCCAATAGCCCACTCTTTCTCACATCCCATTAACTTGCTTGTCTGCAATCCCTCAGGATACTCTGCATAAAAGGGAAGAAGTAGCCCCTTTCAAGGTTGACGAGACGCGAGAGAAAAATGACACCAGACTCAATAAGGGCATGAGAACAAGGTAAACTACTCCAAATTCCACAACTCTGACGGCTATGGCAACGATGTGCTGATTATTCTGAGACAATTTGTGCTTATGTTGTTTAGATTACTAACTTTCTAGACTTATAGCTTCTAGACTTTACTATTTTAAGCAACCAACTAGAAATGACACAATTTTTTTAAAGAATCTTTTCTTCGGTTCCAAAGTTTCTACAAACTTTCATAACAAGTCATCCACCGATGACCATGTGACTGGCGTATGTCAGGATCATTCCAGAATATTCTGGGTACATACTGACCATAGCCAGTCTTCACTTGATAGAACGCAACGGTTGATTAGCTGAATCTGGTACTCTAAGGATACGAGGTCAGACCACGGCAAAGCAAGAAGTCAAAGGTGGTGACAAGCTGTTGCTGAGAGAATAAAGTCAGCCAGCAGTAAGGGAAGGGGGCCACTCGATGGGCGCTCTCTGTGACGAGCGGGTGCGCATGGGAGCACGGGAGGCTGACGATGAGCTGCAGGCAGTCACCTGGCTAATCCCGATTCTCTTTCATGTTGCACCTTAACGAGCAGGAACCGATCGCAGCTGTGAGCTGTCTGCCTGTTTCCTTCAGGCTTGCTCCCTGCTGATGAATGTGCCGATGCTTTCGTTTGTGCCTCACCCCTGAAACACCCTATTTTGGCTTGCGGCGGGAAACTGAAAGTAGATGATTCCAGCACAGGCTTATAGAAAATGGTCTGAGTGGATTCCACAGTCACAAAACAAGTCAATAATATAACTTTCATTACAGTGCCAGCATTTACATGTGACACCTGCACGGTAAATTGTCTCATGTACAATGTCACTGCAACTCTGTGCCAAATAAGCAGTGCAGAATCTGGATGAATATTTCATGAATACCTTTTTAATGTTTTGGTGGATATTATTTGAGATAGTATCTCATCCCAGTTTAATAATTAGCAATTCATTTTAATTTGATAATTTGAAATGTTCTTGGGCAGCAGATACCATAGTCAGTGACTAGGATCTTGGCCAATTTTCAGATCATCTTCCTGAATGGTCATTTTATTATGCATGAGAATATAGCAAAATAGATGGGTAAGCTTCAGTATACGAACACTGGGAATTCCCCACTTGTACATCTGGAACACCCATATTTTGTTCTCATGAAAAATCAAGCTGTATGTCTAAGCTTTCCACACAATCAATATGTTTTAGCTCAGCTGCATCTCTCTGCAATGTACTGTTTGGATTTTCCCACAATGATACAAATACAATCAATCTGTAGAGTTATTTCTGGCTGGAACTTGCAGCAGCACCATGTGGGTCCTGAGAAAAAAAAAATATATATATATATATATATATAGTAGCTCTTTGTATGTTGTCTGCCTTTGGTCATATTTATATACAGAGTATATATGTTATTTTCAGTTGTTCTCATTGTTACTGGTATGGTTATAACATATGCACCGTGACACTCTTTGATCGATACAATTTCTTGCATCGCTGCGGTTACAAAATCCTTGACAAAAATGGGCATAGAAAACTAATGGGGAGCAGTGAGACAGTATGTCTGGCCCAGGAAAGGGAGATGGTGACCAGAGTCACATTTCTCCATCTGTCCTTTTATCTCCTGGTGCCACCAAGTATGCAGCGTGCAGCAGAAAACCTACGCCTGGTGTGCAAGCTGTACTTTTAAGAAGATATTAGGCAAGAAGTCTGAAAAGTACACTTTTTTTAGCCTATGCAATCACTTAATGATATTAATAATTTTAATAGAGCTTACTTAAAATATCTCTGTGTCTCACTCCAAACATGCAAATCAAATAATGTTCATAGATGTACGAATAAGTAATTTCAAAATCTGACACGTTCAGCGGCAACAATGAAATGTCAATGGAAATTCACTGCACATCGCTTGGAATGACCTCAAACAGCAAAACAGAGATAAATTATATTTGACAACAAACTAATAAGCTCGGTGTAATAGTTCATAAGAATAGAGAAGCTTAGTGTACGAGAGTTGGTAGGATTGTGCCCCCCCCAGAAAATCCAATCTGTGCCTTACTTGTCCTCTAAGACAGGTAGCATTCACGATAGGCACATCTGTCTCTCTTAGCATCGTGGCACCTAAGAATGTTACCACACCTGACCTGTGTAAAAGTGTCTGTGATACTACAACACCTTTCTTTTTCACAACGGGTGCCTTGAGCATGGTGGGCCGGGGGGAGCCAGACTATTATGGATTCCTGGGGACTCGTTGTACTCATTGTACCCTGATTCTAGAACAGTCTACATTTCTAACTATAATACAGCATAAGATCACACTAACTAAAAACAAAATGTGGTTAAGGATCATTACAGCTTTATTACATTCATTTTACAGTTATGAGGTCTGTAGAAGCACAAAAATCATTATTGTATTATGAGATTGGTACCAGCCAAAATAAATAAATAAATAAATAAATAAATCTCAAGATTAATGAGAATAATTTATTGACAGTAGATTTATTTTTATTTCAAATCTTTACAATGCTTCAGTGTTCAGTACCAGCCAAAGAAAGCTGCTTATTATACTGAGGACCTGAGCAGAGTGGCTTGGCTTCCATAGGGTGGATGAAATGACTTGGTTTTCTTATCTATTTATAGTGACCTTTGCTTAGCTGGGCACCCGGAGGTCCATGGGTGAATGGGAACAAATACCATTTTCCTTCCAGCCTGTCACATTGCGTGTTGAAGCCAGCAGTTCATAGATACAAAAAGAAAAGTGTGTCTGACAAAACACAGTCTGAAGGACATGTGTTAGTCTTTACCCCTCTTAAGCTAGCCAGCATAGAGGAAAGACTTATGTTATGGCCCATCAGTCAGTCCATAAACTGAGAATGCTTTGAAATGACTGGCTCTCTCAAAAGCCACAAAAGATTGAGTTGTCACATTTTCATCAATTCCCTAACTGATGTCGTGCTACTGCTTTGGCCATAATGTAACTCCTTTGACTGCTGTCAGATGATGGCACTGTGTCTCCTAAGCCAAGCTCTTACTGCATTATCTTGTCATCTTATTTCTTTTGATCTTGTCGCTATATCATCCATAGGCATGTGAGCATGCTAAGCTTGCACTCGCAGTACCTTTGCTCTGAGTTTTAAAATTTTCATTTATTTTGTGAAATTCAGTTTGATTTTAACAAGGAACATTCCCACAACACGCTAGACATAGTACATGCTGTATATGATTATACACTGTACATAAAGGCCAGCTTGCCGTCCGCAGGATTGAATATTTAAATTTCACTTGAGTTCTGATTGATTGTCGTTTCTATTTTATCACATAATTCAAGTGAGGCAGTATTTGAAAATACCTTTTTGTGGTTCTGTGTGTGTGTGTGTGTATGCGTGCGTGTGTGTGTGATCTGTACTAGTGTACATCTTTTGTGGCAAAAACTTCCTGGTTTAAATTTAGGCTCCCTATAATCTGGTTGGGATTATTGAAATTGAACACAACGCTCAACTGGAGCGAGTCATTTGGATGACTTTGGATTGCTTTGGCTGATGCTAATTCTTGGACATGTTCTTGCTGTGATGAGAAGTGGCAGGCATCCATCAGGTTCATAAGAATGTATAACCCAGGGGATTACATGCGCCCAGCATGTATCCTACAGGGAGTACATGTGCCCAACACCTACTCCTTTAGTACTTTAAATATTATGCTGTTGTAATAATTCAGTATTTTGGCATGTAGCTTCTTCTGTTATTATTATTATTATTATTATTATTATTGTTGTTGTTATTAGGATTTGTAGGTGTTGTAAAATACTACTAAATTGTTTCATAGGAATAACACTTTGTAAATTGTACTGTATACAAAAAAACGATATGCATCATTTAGTCTAAACCATTTAATTATGGTTTAGACGCCATGCCTAGAAAACAGCAGAAATTATATGAATAGCCAGTGCTTTGCTCTGTACACTGACGCAAAAGTCAAGCTTGTTGATGCTTTTATCTGTAAGTGCTAGATGGTGATATTTATGGAGAGAAATGCTCCGTGTCACTGACAAGCCAGATAACAACAACCTAGATGGAATGTACAAAAACACACTGAAATACCCCCCCAACAGGTAAAGCAACAAATGGATGTTCTAGCAAAGCCTTCAATCCCCCTTCCTGCCTCAACAGTGTATTTATTCCTCTGATTCATCTATTTTATTTGAGGACCTCAATATTTTAAAAACTTTTACAGGTTTTTGAGGTAAGTATGATCATTTTCCAGTTAAGACTCGCTTTACAAAAACCACCATTTTCTTTCTGCACAATTAGCATATCTGCAATGCAATTTTATTGGCATAAGCACTAATAAAGGTATTTCTCTCTCCAGACATACAGAACTTGGAGGAGAGTACTTTCTTGAGTACTGGTATCACAATGGTATCCTTGCTTGACTGATCTCTGTCAGAAAGACAACAACTCTAGAGGGGTGTAAAGGGGATAGACATTATAAAATAAATGATGCGTTCAGCTGGGTTCATCCACTGTGCTGCCATGGGGACATGGGGTTATCCTACAAAAATGTAAACGAACAAACAAAAGAACAAATGAACGAATGAATGAACAAATTCTGGTATGATTAAAGGTGACGTGAACTAGAGGTAAGATATTAGGAGATCTGAGCATTATTCTGCAATTCCAATGTTTACCGTCATCCAGAATTCATGATCAGGAATTTCCTTTTCAAGCTGAAGTCTTGTGAAATAAATTGGTTTGTTTTTCACTGTGGGCTTTTAATCATTAATCTGTTTTGAACACCAACTAAAGGTCGACACTCATGATATGATTCAATAACTTCCATCTGATCGACTTTTCAAACAACAATGGATCTCTGTAGCAATGGTATCCTTGGAAGAAGAAACAGCCCTCTGAGAGTGTAAAGGCCATGATGTTAGTAAAGTGAAATTCTGAAAGGAAAAAATATGTGGCAAGCAGTTGGCTGGTAAGACATCAGCTTGTATAAAAGAGAAGTCTGACTATGCCAGCCTAAGAATTTCACCCAAGGATACATTTACGCCATTCTTACCAGCAATTACCAGAAACAAAACATTTGTTTAATACAGGCAGCATAATATAATGTTGTAAGGGAAACGGTAGACATGCCGACAACAATCCACAAGATAGTCTTCAAAAGAAAATCATAAATATCAAATATAAACAACCACTAAGAAATAAACCAATGTAGTAGAAAGACACGAGAGACTCTCATACCTGTACCCAGTAGCAGAAAGCAGAGTGTGTACTCTGTGTCAGATGTAACAGACAGCTGCTACAGTCCATCATATAGGATACCTACATATAATGATTGGCTGGGGATTGCTACCTAATTTGAAGAATCAATGCAACGCGCACCTAAATTAGCCAACCAAGCACACAACCATATCCAGACTAACCCCCCTCTTCCATCGTCGCCCCGATGATAAATTAACCAAAAGATAAGGACATCAGGCTTAACTCCAGGGCCTAAAAAGAGCAGACACTGCATTAGACACAGGACATGGAGAGCTGGCTTCCCCTTGCAGAGATTCCTCCACAGACCTTGGGAGATGGTGAACATCAGAATGCATACCCACAGTTGATTGTGTTGTCCTTTGTACCACCACTCTGCTGACATAAGGGTGACTGGTTAATGGGGCAACCAAAAAGACTGATGGTTGGCCCATTATCACAGTTTGAGGAACCATGAAAGGACCTGACTCTGTAGAAACCGCAGTTTGTGGAGACCCCAACTAAGGGGTAGTTTGGGTCACTGCCACCGGTCTGACGGCTGGCAAAATGGATTTTATCTGAGGAGCTTCATGCCTCAGGACCAGCAGGTCATCGTCACATGACAACTCATCCTCCAGAAGTAGTGTGTGTCCCCAAAACACAAAGAATTCCTTGACAATTGGATCAGTCTGCTGGAGAGGAGAAACATCAAAAGGTGTATGTCCGGGAAAAACTATAACAGTAGCTTGGTTTGCCTCAGTCTTTTGCAACTGCAGGGCTTGCTGTAAGGGTTTGTGGACAACAGTGCCAGGAACTAAGTCTTCCACTTACTGCTGGCTTAATTGATGCTGACAAGATAAAGCATCCACATTTGTATTGCTTCTACCCAACCGGTATCTTCTCAAAATCAAAGAATGCAAGTACTGAACCACCCAACGTTGTTCAGTAGCACCAAGCTTAGAAGATGGAAAATAACTAAGTACAACCCTAAATCATAAAAAGTTGGGACTGTATGGAAAATGTAAATAAAAAAACGCAGTGTTTCTTAAATTTACTTTGACTTTTATTTCACTGCAGACAGTATGAACCCAAGATATTTCATGTTTTGTCTGGCTAATTTCATTTCATTTGTTAATATACATCGATTCATGCATTTCAGGCCTGCAACGCATTCCAAAAAAAGTTGGGACGGGGGCAATTCAGGGCTAGTAATGGGGTAAAAAAATAAATAAGGAAATGTTATCAAATAGGTGATGTTAACGAGTGACTGAATCATGATTTGGTACAAAACAGTATCCACGAAAGGCAGTCTTTGAAGAGCAAAGATAGGCAGAGAATTTCCAATTTGTCAACAAATGTGTAAGAAAATTATTGAAGAGTTTAAAAGACAATGTAACACCCTGCTCTACCTTCTAAGACCTCATGGTTTCATGCTCTGCCACCAGCCTATGTATAGGGGCTGCCAACTTGGCAAAAACCTCTACAAAACGATGGTAGTCGCTGGTAAACCCCAGAACGGACTGATACTCTGGGATAGTAGTGGGAGGCAGCCAGTTAGCTACTGCATCTGTCTTGCCTAGATCTGTGGAGACACTCTTATCAGATGTAACATTGCCCAAGTACTGCACCTCCTGCTAGAAAAATGCACAATTTGTGAGCTTCACCTTAAAACCCTCCTGTTGAAGTTAACCCAATACCACATCCAACCTCTGCAGATGTTGTTCCACTCTGGAATGTTGTCAAGGTAAAGAAGCAATGATTGGCATTGTTGGTCAGCAAATATCCACTGTGTACGATGCTGGGAGCATTATAAAACCCGAAGGGCATCCAGTTCCACTCAAACAATCCAAACAGTACAGAACACAGTCTTAGGTCTGTCTTTCTTAGCCACTGGAACTTAATTGTGTTCAGTGAATAGTTCCATGGTAGAAAACTAACAAATACCCATCAGCGCATCTAGTGATTCCTCAATATGTGGTAAAGGAAACATAGCTTTACTTTTCTTATTATTCATCTGCCAGTAGTCTCTGCACATGCGTAAACTACCATCCTTCTTTTTGACTAGAACAATGGGGGAGGCATAGGGACTCCTACTCTCTCGTATCACCTGTGCCTCTAGCAGTTGATTAATATTCTGTTTTACCACGTCATACTTTGACAGGGGTATACACCTATAGCATTGTCTGATAGGGACATCATCTAAACGTGGAATATCATGGGCTATCAAGTTAGTGCAACCCAAGTCCCCATCATGAGCAGAGAAAACAGAGGTGTACTTTCTAAGAAGGGACCTCACATGACCCTGCACTTCAGCTGACAATGGAGACAGATCCAATGCCTCCAATCTCTGGAACTCTCTCCCTGAAAACCTGAGAGCTACTGTATGTCTTGGTACTTTTAAAACAAGGCTGAAAACACATTTGTCCACCATTGCATTTAATAACATGATGATGAGTTATTTCAGTTATTTAATGTGTTTATTTCATTTTACTTTTTTTTTCCATATTTACTATTAATTTTAAACTCATGATTTTTAATCTTATTTTTTTATTTCTGACTCTCAATTTCTTTTTTGTTGTTTCTCTACTTTTTAAAATGCCTATAAAGCACTTTGTAAACCTTATGGTTGAAACAGTGCTATATAAATAAAACTGATTGATATCTGATATCCTATAACTCTAGGTAACCAATGTAAGTGATAGCCATGCTGTGCTCTTGACCTCATGGTTCAAAAAGTTGGAGGAAGAAGCTTTCCGTGATCGTAGACACCACGGACTCAGTATCCATTCAGCAAGGCACCTACCCCCCCCCCCCAAACCACCTCTAGATGTGGACAGGATGACATCAGCTTACAAGCAGCCCCCAAACCCCTTGAAACAAACTCTGAGCCAGGGGAAGCCCCACCCAAACTGTAGCTCTGCAATCTAGTGGGCACTCGTATTCTGGAGCTGGGCAAGACTCTCCACCAGAATGTGGGGGAACCTGCAAGGAAGACCGGGAGTTGGGAGGAACACATACTACATCACGCTCCCCAACAAAATCATTAGGCTGCCCACAGCAACTATTATGGGGCCATTGCCAGGTGAACAACTACACTGATGAAAGTTCTGCAGCAAAATGATGCTCTGGGTAAGCTGGTGTATCTGCTCTTGCTGACGTTTCAACAGTTCCTTCAGCTCACACATCGCTGTTACCTGGGGTGAATTAACCACACTCTTAAGAACATCCTAGACCCCATACTGAATACTAAAAGCTGAAGGTATGGAGGCCCCTTGCACCACCTGGCAAACCCTCATGTTCCTAACTATTCACCTCTCCCCTAACTTCAAGAAAAGTGGCTGTAGGCCGCCTGCGCACCATCAGTTTTAACTCAAGATGAAGAGTACTATCAAGGACATGCTCAACAAACTGGTCCCTCAGCAGAGCTTTGGCATTTGACATATCACTAGGTGCACATTCCTTCACTTTAAACATAAGGCTCATCAAAGCAAGAGAGACCTCCTGCAGAGTCGCCCCCTCTTGTTGCCTTCTGGAGAAGAAAGCCTCCAGCAAGACTACAAAGGACTCCAAACATGCATACAACTCCTGTAACACAGCAATTGTCCTGGCTGGATCCCCCCGGTCTGTTCTAGACCAATATTTTATCTTCTCCCTGGCTTCCCTGTATAAATAATCAAACAGAAAAAAATGCTTGATCGGCTGTAGATAATGCACTCCACATCAGACGTAACAGACAACCGTTACTGGCCCTCATATAGGATGCCAGCATATAATCATTGGCTGAGGATTGCTACCTAATTTAAAAAAACAATATGATGCATACTTAAATTAGCCAAGCAAGCACACAACCATATCCATTCTTTTACATATACATGCAAATTTTCAGTTACAACCATGCACAACATGAAATTCTACAAGCACAGAACAAAAGCTGGACTAGAACTGCAGCGTGAGCGTGTGTTCACGTGGCTACGCCCTGAGTCATCATGCAGTCCATGAGTGAGAAAAATTTATTATTTTCTAAATAATGTAGACCGAGAGCTGACACATGGAAGACATCAACGCCTGAGGTGCCAAAAAGATGATCCAAGCAGTAAATGATAAGTGATTATTATCCTCTTCATTGTGACCTTTCTTTCTTTTGCCTGACTCCAAATACTTTAATTTAACGCCTGCCTCACTATTAGATTTAATTAATGATGCTATCTTCTCAAAATGAGCTTGTTTTTAACCTTTATGGGGTGATGTTGAAGAATAATTTTTCTATTTTCATTTTGAGCTTAAAAAGGGGTAATTGGGGTGATTTTATTAGCATAGGTGTTGCAAATCAAATTTTGCCTGCATTACTTTACAGCTGTTGCTGCATGTGCAATCTGCTTACGTTGTTAGCACTAATGCAGTCCTGGTTTCTTATATCATGCACTTCTAGGGATCATTTAACATCAGTGGGAGTTTTGAAGTGCTGGAGGTGATTAGATCAGCTTCCCATGAATAAATAAGAAATGTAAACTGTCCAAGCACAAATGCAGTCAGTATTTACAAATCACCCACTTGGAGTTACTAACCTACAATTCACTGGGGGAGTTGTGTACAACTGACTTCACAATGTTCCTATGCAGTGGACAGCAGAGCTAAATGTACTACTTAAGTAAAGGTCAACACAGAATCAATTACTTCTGAAGTTTAAAGAAATGTGCTTGTCAGGAGAAGGACAGTCTTCTATTTATCACATACGTTAACATGTTTTTTTTTTTATGAATCATTACACATTTGTTTCTTTGAATGCAATTTATTGTAATTTAATTTGTTTAGTTTGCTATTTTGGTATCTGATTGGTTGCTAAAGCACTATTGTCTTACAGGTGTTGTAGAGAAGAGATAGCAGCATTTCCTGAGCTACTGGAGCAGCAGACTGATGTGAAGCTGAGATAAGTAAAGCTGAGACAGCCCCACTGGCCTACATGCCAGATGTATTTTACTAACTTCAAGTTGTTGGTCAACTTGTCTCTGACCATTTTTTTTTTTTTTTTTTAATTTACTATCATTGTCCACATTTATTGCTAATGTGCTTCTGTGTTCTCTGTCATACCATGCTGGAATGCTACAGGCCTATGGTTTATAACCGGTCCCTCATCATATTTATGATTTGGTTTTAAGTAAATTTATGCAGTTGGAAAACTGTGATCTGGAACCCGACTTACAGCCAACTGACTCTTATTTCATTTGTTTGTCTGTGATTGTATCCAACTAAAAAATGCATGGTTTAATCAAAACGCCAGACAGAGAGTGTTAAAAAGAAGAAGACCAGCAAATGCCAACATAGTTATACAGAGCTAATCATAATGGTTCTCCAAAGGAAGGTTTTGGACATCTCAATCCCTTTGTTTTATCTCCAAAGTGTGATGTCACTATCACAGCACAGTGGTCCTTTAAAATCCTGAGGGATGAAGAGCTTATTCTGTTGAGCATTTTAACAAGGCCACAGAATGCAATGGTACGTGATAGTCTTGGTTTTATTTTATTTGCATTAACACGTGATATTTCAGTTTTCAGTTATTTGTTTGTTCATTTGTTTTCAGTGCATGGCTGCTTTTTATCTCAAGGTACACTGCAGAATACAGTCATTACTTAAACTGATGAACTGTGCCACAGGCAAGACATTGAAGCTCTACTGTGTGACTAGATTATAATTTTATAGTTATAGAAAAAGAGTCTCCGGGGTTCATTTGAACATGTTCATCACTTAGCTTTATTTGACAGTTCTGCATTACAATTACTGTGAGATTGCCATAGTATTACTGAAGCCAAATAATGGAAATATCAAATTTTGTATGCATCGTGTTTTAACGTTTGAATAGGATAAAATGTCTTAAATCTACAGTGATACAGAGTGCTTTTTCTGTTTAACTTTTTCACGATTTTTATTCTAACTAAAATGGATGTAAACTTTAACAGGGACAAATGACTTAATTTTGGCCGCATTTGAGAAAAGTGCTTGATAAAATGCAATATACCTGACAACAATTTTCTGTATGTGGTCATCATACTGATTTTCTGAAATTTCTAAATATTGTCTTGCTATGACAGTTTGTGACAACTGAGGTAACTCATAACAATTAACTGGAGCCGTTACCAAGCCTAAAATAGTACCATGTTATTACATTGTGCAATTTTTTAATGAATTATTTTGAAAAATGATTGAAACAGTTCATAATTTATTTAAAGTTCTTATCTGGGGGGGGTATTTTAAAGACAATTTTTAAATTTTATTTTCAACAAAATTTAAGAGAATTCAAGTCATTGATATTCTAATTTATGAGCAACCAGCAATTTCTGCAGCATTAAACAATATTTATCTTTTCAGATATTTCAGTATTTATTTAGATACCTTTTAAATGTTTACACTAAAACTAAGCAATATTCATAACCAAATTAACAAAAAAGACATGGGAAATGGTTATACATACACAATATACAACAATAAGGTTGTGCTATAGCAGAAAGTTCCTTGTGAATAACAAATTATGAATTACAAACTGACATTAAATGGGACTATTACTTTTATGATTTGTGGGGGTGGTTTAATATCACTTTATTCAAGTTGCAAATAACATGACCACATAGAGTGACAAAGGAAAAAGGAATTATGACATAGCAAAAGCTACGCAAATTTTATGACATAAAAACTATG
>JAACJT020000030.1:4265053-4292281 GCA_009936485.2 Gymnarchus niloticus
CAATTATATGACATAGCAAAAGCTACGCAAATTTTATGACATAAAAACTATGCAATTATATGACATAGCAAAAGCTACGCAAATTTTATGACATAAAAACTATGCAATTATATGACATAGCAAAAGCTAATTATTATCCTGCATCAGTAGTAGTTTGTAGTTTAAACCCAACATTTCAACTTTCAAAACACTGCTGGGAAGTATAACAACGAATATCTATATCTAACAGAATATGAGGTCATGTAATGACTGAATTATGTTCATTTGAGAAGTATCTACAACTACAGTTGGTACCTTTATAACATTCTAGATGCTAAGAAATGCCACTTAATTAGCCCAATAAAATTTTGATCTTAAAGCTAATAGATGTGAGGGAAATGTCATTGTTGCTCAATAACAATGACAAGAGAAGAGCACTGACGCTAATTGATAAAAATGAATCGTGACTTTAAAGTGGTGAAATCATTATGCAAAGACAGAGTAGCAAGTAAAGCAGAAAGTAATTGAACAGAAATCATCAGGAATGCTCCAGAATCCTCATGCAGTCCAGAGACCATTGGTTATGGTAAATGGAATCTCAAAATTTTCTGTATTGTGTGTGTGTGTACCCTGCTTATGCACTATTACACTGTGGGGACAAAATGCCCCCAGGAGGTAATAAAACCCTGAAATGTTTAGCTTGGAGGGACATTTGTCATTGATGGCATCTATGAATGCAAACAAAAACCAAAACAGCTATACATATTTTGTTGGGTTACTTATGGTTAAGGTTTGTACTGAGTCAGGGTTTGGGTTGTCATAGTTAGGATTTGGGTTAGACCCATAGAAATGAACGGAAGGTCTCTGCAAGGTTAGAAATACGTGTATGTGCGTGTGAGTGTGTTCCATGTGATGAGCTGGCACCCTGTCCAGGGTGTATCTCAGCCTCATGACCCAGGCCTGCTGTGAGGCCCTGACCAGGATTAGCAATTAGAAAGTGGATGACTAGATGAATGCCTTGTGACCCATGCTGCACCCCTGTCCAGGGCAGGTGATAGAAGATGGACTGATTATCATTATGTTTTTAGGTAACTTGACTGACCTGCTTACCTGGACAATAATTCTCTTACTTTATGATGCTGTGGTTGGACTAAGCAATTGGCTTTTTATTTTATGGGTTCTGCCTGTACCATTACATAGAGCTATGTCCAAAAATAAAGGAATTGATGTAGGGTATTTAGTATTTCTGTCAATATATGAAAATTAATGACAGATTAACTCAGCATAGGCTTCTGAACATCTTCAAGGTCAAATGCACCGTTACTCTGATGCATTTTGTGATAGTCTTCCACTCCCAGCAGACGTGGACTGTGAAACTAATTTCTGATCTGATCTTTGCGAAAGAAATCTCTGTTAAACAACAACAAAGGAATGAGACCTGATGAAATAAGTCACTGAACACAGCATTCTCATTCTACTCAACTGCTTCCGGAACAGCTGATCTCAAGGACATCAGAGATGTCTTGAAGTAATACAGCACCACGTCCAAGAGTGTACTTCGAAACCAGACACACTCCAAGACCAAATGGATATCAATTAATGAGATCACATATGTATAATTAAAGAGTATTGATTTGCTACAACAAATCTGCTTTTGGCAATGTTTTCTCCACTATAAATTGCCCACCCTGCTAACAATTAACGACTGCTATGTAAATTAAAATCAAGCTGACCCTCAAAGGTTTAACACTGGTAATTCTTCTTTCTGGAATGTTTACAACAAATTTAAAAACTGCTCTGAAATGTTTTCTTTGCTTTTCTTTAATTTTGTTTGAATGCAGAAACTTTTGCAGGTTCTAAATAATTTATACAGGTGATCCATTTACAGAACAGTGCCAGCAAAATCAATAAGTAACAGTACTTTCTTGAAAATCATTGTGTGGTTTCAGATCTTTTAGTTAGTACAATTTAATTCTTATTTGTTTCTTTACTTATTTGATTGGCTGCCTGGTTGGTTGGTTGTTTTCATGATTATAAATCTAATCTCTGTTTCATTTGGATTGAAGTACATTTAACCGAAATCCCAAAACTTTGAGTTTATAATATCTCGACATGGACAACTTCTATTTGAGCGGTGTACTGCACTGAAATCTTTGTCAAACTTCTACCACAACATGGATGTGGCTTATTGTAATTTGCATCCACACATGTGAGTATAAATGTCTGCTGAATGTTGTTACCAATAGTGCTGTTGTTAATATTTCACCAGATTTCAAATAAATAAATGCATTAGTGTGCACTTATTCTTATTCTTATTCTTCTTATTCTTAAGCTTATTCTTTTAGCTTTTTGCTTATTTTTTAAAGACATGTGGCTCTCACAAAGTTGCGCTGATGTTCATCTACAAAGAGATTACGGAAATGCTTGAAAAATCAATTAAATTTGAAGGTCACCCTCAATTGCTACCGGCAGCTCTCTGGTTGATCATTTGATAAAACCAGACAGGAGGTTTTTAATTTCCTTAAATACTTAAATGGTAAATACCAAACATCACACGGTAGGCCTGTGTCTTTCCCAAAGTTAAGATGTTATGCATCTGTAAAAGAAAATACAATATATCGGGGGTTCTAACAAGGCCTTTGAGTAATCAAATGGAATGTTGTGTCTGTGACATCAAGTGACTTTTAAAAATTGTCTTGGAAATGGGCCATCTACTATTGTCTGTGTCCTTTGCGTTTCCAAGGCCAATGCAGTGGTTCTCAAAAAATATCAATATGTTTCCCTCCATAGACTTAATTAGCAATATTTAGTATGACATAGACCACAGCCATAGTTGTGCAGGACTGAGATTTTGTTTTGGAGTTCTTTAGTCATTTAACATTATTTTTAATTGGCTATGAAAATATCAATTGGGACATTTTTGAGGAGTTACATCCTGAATATGGAAGAGGTTTGCCCCTGCCATTGAACCTATACTGGAAGGAAAATCAGATCTAAAATTAACCTGGAAGCTAAGATAAGGCATTTGAAACTGATGTCAGGCTAAAATTCCTGGGGTGTAATTCGAGGATCGCGTGTCTGCGATAAAGAGGCAGAAAATAGAGAGTGTTTCTTGAGCTGCGGTTGTGAATTGTGATTAGCTGGTGGTTTTGTCCTCGTGTGATGGTAAACTGCTGGGGAGCCTAAGGTTCTGATTCCAGTGATACAGCCACTGCGACTGATGCTACTTCCTGTGGTTTTCTAACCGAGCATGCTCGTGTTCAAGAAGGATTTGCGTCTAAAGGATGAAGAACCTCTGACATGATAACACACCGCTTCGACTGCCGGTGTGCCGACTTGCCACACACAGCTGCCAAAGCACGGAGGAGAGAAAGAATCCCTGAGGAAAAATCCCACTTCAAAGTCCAAAACCTGTTAAAAAAAAAAAAAGAAAACCTTGGCAAAAAGGGAAATAGTACACTTACAGTCTGAGATAGCAGCACATCATGGGGAAATGAGTGGACGAAGCAATTTACTACAGTGTATAATGCACTCTAATCAGTCTGAAAATGTAATCTGAAGTACATTTCCCCTGTGTCCTGTAGAATATTACATAGTTTTTGGTTTATTGTTAATTGTTTATTATTACTGAATTATTTTTATTCAGATTTGAAGGAACAGCCGCGTATGTTTCGCACAAAATAACATTCACTGAGAGCCTGCAATGAAGATCTCCAGGTGGCTGCTACCTGCGGGGCTATGATGGCCTGTGACGGAATAGGCACGACCTGTGGAGAAGGAACACAGCGATCGGAGATCAGAGAGTGGACAACGTAGTACACTCTAGAGGTGCCTGCCCTGCACCAGTTCAGCATCACACCGTGTGTGCGTGTATCCATGTGCGCATGTGTGTGTTTGTATGTGTGTGCGTGTCTGTGTCTGTGGGGGGGGTTGTCCTTTTGAAAGCCCAAGTGGCTAGTACTTCCCAGGAGGCATTTGTGTGGGATGAAAAATGTCATTTCACTGTGAGGGGTTCCCGGATGAGGGGGTCTTCAGAGGACCGGGTGGTAAGGCCAGAACAGGTCAATATGTTAAGTGAGATGACAGCAAGAGAGAGTTTTTGGGTCGAAGAACCAGTCAATAGCTTCTGATGAAACAACTGCTATCGCAGGCTGTCACCACCATCCCACCTTTCAGATGGTTTCTTTTTTGTAAATGATTTTCCAGTTTTGATCCATACATGTTAAAAGATATATTATTCATTTGTATCAGTATTATATTGCATATAAAAAAAAACGTAGTATACACTGTGTTTAAAAAAAATAGCACTTAACCCTTTTTATTTTTCCAATATCTTTGCTAGTCCTGAGCCAATTTTGATCATTTTTTGGCAGAAATACACTTTGTAATTGAAAATTGTAACAAAACGTGCATTTTGTTTACCGCTCCACTTACTTTATATACTCCTACTTTACCATGTAACATAAGCAGCAAATCTGATTAATGATTACAATGACAGACATCAAAATCAGATAGTGAAGTCAGGTAATGTTCAAGGCCAAAAATGCTGACCAAGCAAGTCATACAGTTAGAGCAAGCGTTCAAGGTGTCATCGTTCACACGGGACTGCAGCTGTTCTGGCAAAAATGATCAACATCGGCTCGGGATGAAAAAGTATCACAGAAATTAAAATGGTTTATTTTTTTTAAAATTTAAAAGTAGCAATATTTAGAGATATATGAAACTTTGAAAATGATTTTAATTCAAAATTGTGGTGTGATGAAGTACATCGATCGTCCTTCTTATTAATGAAGAGCGTTTAAAAAACACCACATACTAAAGTGCTAGTATTGTGTATCTCTACAAAATCTATTGGATATAAATAAGACACTGTGGTCATCAGTCGTGAAAATCTGATGGAGCTGCTTTCGAGTAGGATATCATTTCACATCCCATTACATGAGCAAGGAAGTATTTCCCAGCCACTCGTTTTGGATAATTGTAATCCACAGACAAGGAGATGGCAGTGGTTGAGCTGAAAAATTGAAACCACTTCTTGAGGAGCTTGGAGGACTATGCATTTGCATTTCATGCATGGAGACGCAGCAACCGTCGTTCTTGTCCACTGAAGACCAAATGTTTTTTTGTTTTTTTTTTCTTTTTCTCCAGGACCAATGAGAATGCCTTTTGTATGTATCCCTGTTTGAATAAGACATAGGTGCAAATTTACCTCAGCATCCATACTATGCATGTTAAACACATTTAATGTGAGTTATTGTGGTATTTAGATCAGAGGTCAAGAAATAAACAAATAAATTGACTCACAATATTTGCATTAGAAGCCAAAGGGCAAAATTATTAATGTTCTATCAATAGAAATATTTAAGACTATAAAAGGTTGTAACAAAATGGAAGTTAAAACATGTCGGAAACAATGATTTTCCAGTCACATGAAAAGCAAAGAAATTAAATAAATTTATTTGAAACTTCTTGTGCTTTATACTTGAAGACATATACAAGTAGTTAAAAGAACACAGGGTGATGTTAAATAAACCTACAATGGCGTGATAGTGTTCATTCCATTTTATTATTAATCTTTGCTTTCATCGTTTATTTTATCTATACATTCTTAGCTTATACAATTATTTTCATAGTACACATTAATTGTAAGCGATACTTTTTTGAAGGTAAATGACATCAAAAATGATCTATTCATTGAATAAATTCACTTTTATATAATACTCTGGAATTTGAGAAAGTATCGATTCATTGCAATAGCCATAAAACTTGAAATAATACTGTAGTACATTCAGAATTTTTTCAAGTACCACTGCAAAATTCAAACAAAATAGCAGAATGTACACAAACCACAGCATTAGAAAGCTTATTGTATTTGCTGGTTGTTTCTTTGACAGAGTGCAGATGTCAGCAGTTTATACAGAACTGCATTCATTTTTTGCATTATGCTTCACTTTGGCCTATTGTTCCTTCCTGGCTTTATTTGATCATAACAAACGGTTTGGCGACTAGAGCAAAAAAGTGCAAAACTCGGGGGCATGTAAAGAGAAAGATAAAGATGTCGTCACGTCCTTGTGTTATTACGGGGAAGAAAACTGAGAAAACAAAGGTGATATTTATTCTTGCTGTACCTCTGTGGGGTCAGTCGTGTTCTCCAATTGCTCTTTGGTCATATAGCATGGTTATTTATATGTCTTTTTCTTTTTTTTTGTAATTGCACCACCATGAGCCAGTTCTACTTCTGTCCTGAAACCATTACAATGGCGACAAATCACACCGAGCTCCGCTGCCTCTGCTGTAAAAGAGTGCCTTCACCTTGCCCAGGGGTCTGCCTTGTGGTATCACTGACAAAAGGAAAAACCAGCTCAGCTGCTTCTCCGTCTCACTGGACGAGAATGAAATTTCACAGGCTGACTTTATTGCTGCCAGTCCTCGGCACAAAAAAAATATAAAATGCCAGTTTTAAAAGCGGGCAACAAATGCCAGATGGATGGTCAATGCAGAGCTTCCCTACACTAAAGACACATTTTAACTCCTAACCTGCCTATACTCTGTGCAAAGGAAAGTTTAAAAACAATTTAACCCACTACTCACTTTTAAAACACAAGCGAAACACAAGCGAAATAAAATGTAATAAAATACAGTTTTGTTTTGTTTTTATGTATTTACTTCAGCAACCACATTTTTATTGTTTATTCTTCTGGACAAATCGATCTGACTCATGTAATTTTAGTCCCTGCCATCTGCAAAATGCATCTGTGTTCATGCACTGGTTGATCTGTAACAGCTGACAGCACGGAAACTTGCAGTGCCTCTGGAACAGTTAGTGTGGCACTGCAGGAATGAGGCAAGGCCTGCCTCAAGAGTCAGTTGAACCTAGCTCTGCACGGCGTTAAAGGACCCCGCACACAGGCACTTTTCAGCTGAGTTAAAGGTCAGAAAATATGACTCTGTGTGGGGAAAATGAGTGTCTGTTTTCCTCGGTTGTTGGTTTTATTGTTGTCTCAGTATCCAAGGTCATGTGACTAGAGCACGAGAAATAATACATTTAATCTGCATTCATCTGTAACCCTTTGCTGCAGCTGTGTGTCTTCTTCACTATGCCTAGTTCTCCTTATAAATACCTAACTCAATAAACATGTTTAAATCTCTCAACAGTTGCAATATGATTAAATTGCAGTGGATGTTTCAAAAATGCATTATATAAAACTGTATAATTTCCCATCTCAGACTTCACAATATTTACGTTAGTTTGAGTTTCCCAGGTATAATGTTGGGCTCCTAATTACTCTTCATGCCACTGAGCATAGGATGCATTTTGTTCACTTCTTCCAGAAGAGCTTTGTTTAGAAAGTCCCCCCGTAGGGCTTGCATGCACCCATTCACTCACGCTGTCACAGATTACTGGAAAGTATACTTTTTGTGAGACAACCAGGTGGACTTGGTGGCTGGACTTGCCTCATGGGTGCAAATGAAAGATTAGACTTGAAAACAGTTCATCTGATTAACTTACTTAACTTAGTTTAACCGTTCAAGACAAAAGAACTACTTTCCCCTTGATTTATGAGTGCCTCGTACAGACTCCACACAAAGTGAGCACAGCATTGCATTTAAAGGCCCAACCTACCTTGCCAGTAAAATAGGTTACTAGCTATAAGTATGAAATCCCACACATTAATATTGTATAATGTCTCACTTTGTTGAATAACAGCTTCAAGTCCTTCATCCCAGGTATCTACTCGCCCTCCACCTTACATTTGGCAGGTGTTCTCCAGGGCTGTTCTCATTGATTGGATAACACTTTTATGGCTAAATATTTGAGCAATACCATAAATTCTCAATGGGACTGAGATCAGAAATTTGACTGGGCCATTGAAGAGCTGTTCACTTTCATAACATCTTACCCTACAATCCTTATCTCCATCCATTTTTTTCGCTCAGGCTCTATTCTGACCCTAATCCACCCACCCAATTATGTTTGGTCTCTGCATCACATTTCTGTGACTAAATCTAATCATCATTAAAAAACAATCTTACCCTCATCAATAAAATACCTTTTCATTAGTGTGACAAAGATGCCCCAGTGTATTCCTTTAGTTTTTTGTTTGTTTGCTTGTTTTCTTGTACCTTTTTGTGGAAAACCAGAGTGTCTGTACCTTCTACCTTCTATTACATACTCAAGAGGATTTTCAACTCCCTACTATTATCGAGGAGGTTAAGTGGGGTTTTACGTCGAATTTAAATCATTGTGTTGGTTAAAGAAACTGCAAGAGATTACAAAAATTGAAGGTTTTCTTCTATTTCAGTAAAGCAAAGTAGCTGCTGGAAAGAACAAAGATCTGTATAGCTGAAATGATGTTCATAGCATGGGAAATAGCTTGCTTAATGGGCCCAGGAGTCATCCAAATGCCTGGTTTATCTCATATGGGGCTGAGGACCAACTAACAACCTTATTTTTGGACATTAATGTCTCTCCTGGACACGGAGCTCTTCCTCAGAAATCCGTACATCTTCTGCTGATGACTCGTGCTCACTGTTTTGTTCTCATCATCCACTAGTAATACTTCTTCCACATCTTCTGAGCCTTCCTGTTGTACTTAAATCCTCACCCAATTTCATTGTAATCATTTGTTCACTTTTAAATACATGGCATTTACTGTATTTATAGAAGCAATGAAAAAGTAATTGAAATGATAACTGAAACTGTAATCAATTAACACTCAAAAGCATCAAACCATAAAAGCAGTAGAGGTCTCTGGATTATTCATGTAATTTAATATACACGTCAATATATACTGTATTTATGTACATTTTTAGATTTAGCTGTCATGTCAGGATGTATCATATAAATCCAAAAACTGGGAGTATCTTTTTATCCATCCACCTGTCCAATTATCTCCCAACCACTTAGCCTAAAAGGTTTAGGAGGGATAGCTGGAATAAGCACCACAAGGCAAAAGGCAGGGGTGCCAGCCCATCTCAGGGTATGTACGCTCACACACTCACAAACTACATAGGTGTCCTTCAGGTGAAAATTAAAATTCTGCTTCAAAAATTCTATTTTTTTGTCCTTGTACCCCACAGTCATGTTCTTTGGATGCTGGAAGCTCTGTCCATGGACTTCAGCTTCGTCTCACTCCGCAGAAAATATGCTATGCTTCCGCGCAAGCACCCTTGAAAATGTACCTGCTTGCTATCCGCTTACCTCCCACTCACTTTCAATTCATTCTCTGTTCTGCTCTCTGCCTTGAATCTTCATTCCTCTTTCTGTTTTTTTTTTTTTAACCTCTACCTGTTAAAGATTTCCCTCTGCTATAAGACTTAGAATCAGAAAGTGAGCACTGTTTGTGATCAGAGGATTATTTCTGAGCTAGTGGATGAAAAATAAGCGCACAAGAGTCTGAGCTGTATACTGAATATGTTTGTGTGCAAGTGGGGAAAATGTTCCGTAGATGTTCTGTAAACGTTCTGTAAGATGCAAGTTCAGCACTTGAATTTGATCACTTGCCATTCATGTTTTCAAAGGGCTGTTCAATTGTAATGGTATTTCCAGGTTGGGGAATGGTTACTCAGACCATCCTCATCATCGTCAAAATGGGCAGGCTGTCAGAATCTATGGTGATTTGACCTTAGGCATATAACCCATTGAAATGACCTACTACTGCCATGGTATGTCCAAGAGAAAATACTGATTTAATTTAAACTGGCACCAAGTTACTGAAAATACAATTAGATGAAATTCCTTTTTTAGGGAATTCTGAATACTCTAAATGTGTTACAGTCCCATCAGAGCAATCTATATTAACCAGTAATGTTGTTAAATAATACTACTAAAATTTTAAAATAATACTTTTGATTTACACTTTTGTTGCTGGTTTATACTTTGCTTGAGAACTGGAAGAAACTGCAATGTAAAACAGATTGAGTCTACATTTATGTTGAGTTCCATCTGTTAGGTCCATGACATAATGGCAGAATTTAGCACGGACAGCAGCTTTATTTGAAATCTGGCAATCCCATGTCTTTATACATTATCCCACTAAAATGCTACAGAACAAATTGCACAAAATTGTTCAGTTTTGTCACACTAAAATCTGTCCAATGCCAGAAATAAAAATGTTAAATAGTTTTGTCAACATACAGTCAAAACCATTTGTCATTGATTTTCGCTTTGTAAGTTTCCAGCAGGAAATCTATATTATTTAATTCCTTAATGGTTCAGGATGGAATTCTTAAACTGTTCTTTTTTGTTTCATTCTTACTTCAGATCTCACATCATCATAATGGTTCTTTGCTGAATGATGAACTGCGATGTGTGGGAAAACTGAAAGCTTGCTATCCTTCTAGTCAGTCACCTGCAGGCTGGAGCCACACAAAGGGGCTGTAATTTTATCCTCACAGCCAAAATGTTTAACAACCTTTGTCCCTGAGTGACAATTTTCAAATTCCCCCTGAGCTCTGTTAAAAATAAAAATTCCTTTAGATGAATGTAATATTAGGCTTGCTGAAGTACTCTCTAAGTCACCACACTATGCAATGCTGTACTTCCCAAATCATCATTTAGTGTAAACTCACAATCATAATGTAATTAAGTGATACCTATCATGCAATTAACTTTTATTCAAATTTGAAAATTAATTTAATCATTTCATCAACTTTATTTAAATGCAAATATCAGAAAGTGTTTCATAAAAAAAAAAACAATAAACATTTGAGGGCTTTGTTGGGGATCACAGAAAGTAAGATTGTCCTGAATGGTTGGCTAAGTGTGGACTTTATTACTACAGGTAATTAATATACCGTGGCAGCAATATTTCATTTTTATATTGCTTTAACGGAGCTATCTAAATATCGTGATTCAGTACACATTGACTACAGAGGCTACAGGTCTCCTATAAAGGCCCTCTGCTCAAATCAATAATCAGCATGTGTGAATGGTTTTAATCACTTTTGAAAAGGACGACTTTGACCTTTACCTTATTAGTCTTCACTTACAAACTGAAAAGCTGCTTTTTATCTTTGAGTGACGGTTATGTGGGTGTTCAAATTTTTTAGCACAAAATGCCATTTCCATTTAATGATTTCTTCCAGTCATATGAAACAAAGAGGCAGTTGAAAGGGTCATTTGAGACCTTCTTTTAACAAAAGATAATTCCAAGCCCCTACCTGAACAGCCACACCTGCCCTACCCACACTCCTCCTCCCCTGAGCTCTGACGCAACTGTTATCAGTCACCTTGTTCCTCTGAAGTACCTCCGTTTACTTACCTGAGTGTGAGGTCTTGAATCTGTGTGTTCTACCCAATGGTTTTCCTTGTGTTCCTGCTCTCTGTGTATCACCATTTTTCTGAACTCTGACTGTGCTTCTTCTGCTTTGTGGATTTGGGACCTTTGCCTGTATTCTTAAACTTTGGTATCTGCATTACATTTTTACTTCAGTTGCCTGTCTTCTGGATTTTTTGTTTACTGACCAACTGCCCGCTCTTAGGACTACTGTAAGGTGAGTGACCCCCCACCCTGGAAGCTGAGTTCCTGGGTTTCTCTGAGTCTATGCTATTTTGCCCCCCAGGAGGGCAATTGCCAAGTTGACTTTGGTGTGACTGGGCTCACACAGCCACTGAGATGCAACTGTTCCCTACAGGCGTACTCCTCTAATAAACTAACACTCTGCACTTAGATTCGTCCTGTGTATTCATTACAGATAAACGGATGAGCAAATAAATTTACAAATAATGGAGAAATGCCGACAGTACCATTCTTCAATGCTTTTTGCTACTCTGTGGCCTCAGCTGACCATTGCTTGTGAAACTCATAGTGGTACAAAACAGTTCATGATAATCACTGGGTATCTGACAACCTGGAACAGTGTGCACGAATACCACCACTTACAAGCAACACTTAAAAATTGTACAGTCTGCTGTCCAAACCACTCTTTCAAAAAGTCCTTTACAAGTTGAAGACTACTATCGCCATATGACAATGAAAATTTTGTACATGACCCGTGTCAAAAAAGTGAATATTGTCAAGTAAGTTTATATCCTTCTTTATTCAAGAAGAGAAACTCAGGGACTGTTGGCTATTTTTCTTCTAATTGGCCATAAATCATTCATAACAAGAACAACCTTTCATTAAATCCCCTTTGATTGCTCACAAAAAGATGCTACGCTTGAACAGCTATACTTAATCTTAAAAGTACTGTTTAATGAGTAGAATATAAAGAAAAATAAGTTCTGAAGACATTTTGCTTCAAGATATTGAAGACTAAAATGAAGAAATATCTGCGCATGTCTCTGTTAAATAATCATGTAATGGAATTTGTGGAGAAAAGAAACTCATCTTGAGATATTTACTTATCTTTTCTCTGTCTTTTAAAGACATGCATTTTCATTCACCGGGTATATGCAAACGCATTTATTGCATTTGCCGTATGCAAAAAGAAGTGAAATTTTCCTTCATATGTCATTATTTTTCAGCCGTTGCCATAAAGAGAGATAGAAACAACACCGTGTGTGTAGATCATGTGTTGCACTTCCAGCTTAAAAAGTGAAGGCATTTAAATGTATATACTGATATTACATTTATATTTAATTTCATAATGGGTCCACCTCCCTTTTGATGGGATGACCTCCCATCGAGAGGGAGGATGTTCCCTCCATCGTCCTGCGTGCTGGGAAAGTCTTCCTGCCTGTTATAATCCTGCACTGCATTTTCGGACAACACAAGGATGGGCATGTAAATTTAATATCAGTTACTCTCAGTACGTTAATCTGTTCTATTTCTTCTTACTGTAAGAAATGGACATGTGACCGTAATCACACACAGACACGCACACACACACTCAAACACATGAATATGTTTTTATGATGCTCATTTTCACCAGCAGTCCATTTTATGTTATATCTGGAAGCCAGAGCAGTATGATCCTTCCACATGCAATAACTTGTGCAGTGTTTATTTGGTGTTTTGAACTTCATCTAGCCTCTCCAGTTAAGGGCATTGGAGCCTGATGCCACACACTTTCCTGGATCATGGACTACCAGAGCATCATCACTTGGCAGTTTGGGAGGCTCCATTACGGCGTGTCAGAGCTGTTTGTTAGCAACACTGTAGCTCCCAAGGGGACTGAATTTCCAGTATTTCCAGCAGCCCATGAGCCCAGTCGACATCCAGGGGGCGGAAGTGGAGAGAGTGATGCAGTGCTACAGATACCCTGCAGTTCATACAGTGTCCCTGTACAAGAAAGGCCAAGGCAGACTCTACTTCCTGGGGAGGTTCAGGGCTTTTAATGTGTGCAGCAAGCTGCTGAGGCTGTTTTACCAGTCCATATTGGCCAGGGTAATTAATTCTCTGTGCTGTAGTCTGCTGGGGAAGCAAGATCAGCCTGTATGCTCAACTGATTTGATCCTTTCATGCTCTCTTGGTCTGTGTTATGTTTCATTCTTGAAGGGAAAACAGCAATTTTTGTTGCGCCTACACAGACATTACGTATAACATGAAATCATTTTGTACAACATTGAAGAATGGTGGGTCAAATTGTCCTTTATCTTGAATTGGCTTGTGTATTATCAGATTTTATTGAGAATATTTGAGGTATTGTAGAAATCTGCCCCATTCAAATAAAAAAAATAGTAAATAAGGAAGACCTGGAGGTGCAGGGGGGTGGGGGACACATTAACCCTATCATCATCAGTCATGCCCAAGTGAACATGATTATAGGTTTGCTGAAATGAAACTGGGGCTATATCATCCCACAGCACTTAATGGCTTTTTGAAGGCATCTTTTTGGGAAAATAGCTTTCATTAACTCCCAGGATTCCAATGGTGACAGATCAACAAGGCATAGCTTTACATGTGGATGGTTTTTAATGCTTCCATGCATAATCATTATCTCTCTGTCATTCTACAGAAATTCTGGTTTTGTTGAATATTTGATTACTGCAAAAATATAAAAATTTCAGCTATTTTGTTTGTATTGCAAATCCTCTGCCAAGCAGAACAAAAATTTAGACCTTTACAAGAGGGTTATATATACTGTATGGCGGGAGGCATTGTTCAACCTGTGATTACTGGCGACGTGTAATTTATACTATTTTATACTGTACTGTTTCTACACTCCAGATTAATGTTCCATTTAAGTGATCGTGAACAAACATTAAAAAAAGGAACCTGGATACAAATAGGCCAAATAAAATTAGCCTGGATCCTTCAGGTTTGGAAAGAGTTAACATGTAGTTTTCAAATGATGCCAGTAAGAATTTGAGCATTTGGATGCATGACCTTCCATTCAGCTGTTTAATGGATCACGTAAATTAATTGTAAAATTATATAGTAAAGGAGCATCCTGTTTGAGACAACAATGTGTACATTACTTGTTAACAAAATGTTCATTGTATCATATTTCGAGTATAAAGTATTTGTCATGAAGAGACGAGGAACACAGGAAGAGACAGAATAAAGTCCAAACAGAATAGCTTGGAAAGACAGAAACAGGGACCAATTATGAACAGCTTGAAGACTCTACCAGGGACTGGGCAGCTCGGTGATTCGAGCATAGGGACCGATGGAGCTTGGAGACGGGTACTCAGGGTCAGTGTAAGGTAGGATCTCAAGGACATGAACAGGAAACAAAGGAGCAGACCGGACCGAAAGGAGCGGATGGGTCAGGGCTATGGAGAGACTTTGAGGACTCAGAGCCTTGGAGGAACTGTGAAGAGCTTGCAGGTACACAGAAACAGCAGGCACTGGTTGCTCAGGAGCAACAGACACGATTGGGGTAGATGGTCCAAGTTCAAGGCTGTGGGAAGGAATGTGTCTGAGAAAACCTTGGTCAGAATGCCGACACACCGGTCAAATGACTGAGCAGAGGTCCATCAAGGCCGTCTAGACAGGCAACCTGGTGCAGATTGAGGTAACCAGGCAACAGAGGAAGAGAGAGGTAACAGGTAGCAGGTCCATGACAGTATTATTATTTATAAATACCCACCCCCCCAGGAATGCATGCAAAGAGCAAGCATTATCACTCATGTGAGAGTTAGTGGTAGCCTGCCTTAAAAGCAATGAAAAGACATGTTGCTCTATGAAAAGTGCTCCATGGAAGAAATAAGGAGATACAATTCATGGAGAGAAACCATAAATGTCGATCCTACTTTATATTCATAACAAGAACATGCTTATTTATTTGATTCGAGTAATATTAAAATGGCATTCAGCATCTCATTTGAAGTCTGTCTTCGGGTCACTCTAGGCCTTCACCTGTTGAAATGACATCTTCTGCTTCTCTGCTCAGTCTGCTTGAAATGTGTATGCATATATCTTCATACTAAACCATGCAGAAAATTCTCACACTTACTTATTAAAATTGAAAATAATATTTTGACATCCATTTCATTCCCGTTGCATAAATATATATGCTCTGTCCTTCTGCTAACAACAGTTTAACATAAAATCACTTTTGCATTGAGAGATGGGTACTCAGGTTAGGCAGGGGTTGGAGAGTACTTTACTGAGCGGGGGAGCATTGCTGCTGTTGTTGAAGATACAGACTCAGAGTTTAGCAAGGAATGCGTTTACTCAAGTCGGAACACATCAACCAATGCCATGCCTGCTGTGTTAGCTTTCATAGCTAACAGCGTGTGTATCCATGTTGGGCACCCGAACACGCGCCAAATACAGACATAGCGTAGTACAACATGCACATATCCTAAACATCACAAACATAACCTAATACATGCTTTATAGAGCACACATTTATCAACTACACACATTGGCATTGTACCAGGGTGCCACACAGGATCCCGCGATTAGCAGTTCAAGCCTTAGCATCACAAAAAGATAGCTGCTCTACATGAATACAGTTAATCAACCTTTGTTCCATTGACTGCAGTTATACCATAGCCCACAACATGGCATATCACTGTTTTGAAAAGCAAACATCTGAGGGCACATTATTACATAGAGCATAGTTTTGCAGTGGTTAGAATTTTAGGGGGATGCCCATTGCCTCCCCCAACTTTGTCTCTGTTTGTTTGCAGCTTGTTTGTTCTCCATTGTTTTCATTCAGTATTGTTTCTGAACACATAAAATAATCACATGTCCTTAGCTCAGTCCATTTTGAAATTGGCAACTATTGTGTAAGTGTTGAACAGTCCAACAAGCAGACTCTTTACCAGGGTATAAAGACATTAAATGAGCATGATTTTAACAAGGGTTTTTCTGCCTGCCCTGACATCTTAAGACACAAGTGAATCTGAGGTTGCCATTTAGTGTCACAGTGGAGAAATGCTAGGCCTAGATAGAATTAGGACAGGTAAACTGCTATGAGTCACAATCTATTAATAAGACAGTATGTGTTATATTTTATTCCAGGAGCTGAAACACAATTCTAGGCTTGCGATCAGAACCATTCTTCCAAGTTGCGATGAGGGTGAGATCTGAAAAGCCTGGATGTTTAAGTGACTGTGTCTTCAGTGTGAAGTGATGTGTTTCATGCTAAAGGAGGCACTTTAATGATGTCCAAGCTGAGAGTTTTAACTATGACACGCGTTCAGTCACTTAAGAAGAAACCGTGCCATGTTTAATAGACGAGTGACCAATGCTAAGTGAATGAAACATACTTTACATCAAACTTTTGTATATGATGTACACATTTACCGCAATTTTCAGTATTATTACAATTATTAGATTTACTAGAACTGGAAAAATTGAATTAGGGGAAAATGGAAAAGAAGTTGGGCCAAGACATGGCAAGCAAGTTGGCATAAACTTCCATTTAATATGATCAGATAGTAACATCATTGAAGTGGATTACCGGTAAGGCATTAAATTCCTCAAAGTATAAAAATATGAATGTAATATTTCACACCTGCTATTTCATGACCTGACCCAACTCTCCTACTTATTTTTTGTGCCCTTGTGTGAGAATGGAAGTAAAATTTTAATGGGTCATACTCAGTATTTGGTGACACAGCAAATGTTTAATACACAATAGTACCTTATGTAATTGCATCACATCCATAGTTTATTTACTGACTAGTTTGTATGGCAGGTTAATTTCAGTAATACACTGACAGTAGGGCAAACATTGAGGAAGACTACTGCGTATCAATATGTTTAACAGGCGACCTGAGGCCATTGCATATTTCAGGGTCAGCGAAAAGTTTCATAAACTTGTGAACAGTAAATATTTCTATTAGAGAAATTTTATTTAAAAGTATTTCTGACCGTCCGCTTTGCATTAACCAGAATTCACACATATACTGAATACAGCGGTTTTGAAAAGGGTTGGCTATGGTACTCGTTGCAGTGAATCTGCAATCTGTTCCACACTTGGATTTATGTGGAACCAGCTTTATTAAAACACATTTTACCGGCATTATTTCCGTGCGTGCTGTATGTTTTCTTTTTTTTTTTTATCAGGCTTTTGCACACTATGGATGCCATGCCAAAAAGCCATGAAGACGAGAAGTCACAAGGACTTTAGGAAAAAAAAATTATACTTGCACCTTATCTGTAGTACCAACACGGAGGTTTCGGGTGTGGAAATATTAACATAAGCATCTGGTGACTCAAGGCAAATCTGAGAGAGGAGTCGTGGGTGAGTCAATGAGACAAAGCCACAGGATTGAAAGAGAGTCATCTGCTGTATGTTGGCAATGGAAAAGAAAAGTTGGTCACTGAAATTGAAATTTTTCACTGGGGCTTCAAATGCGCATGGTTTGTGGGATCACAGCCCACAGTGAAGAATATTAAATGTTTTAAAACTACTTGACACTTGTTTAAATTATTATGACTTACTGGAACGTGCGGAACATAAAACTGACACGGAACATTTAGTACATTCAAAAGTTGACTTAAAAACGCAGTGGAGGCTCAAGGTGAGTGACATTGGAGAAAAGCCTGAAAATTAAGGATGCCTTTACAGTCTCATTATCGGCCCTGTTCCTGCGCGCGCACACACACACACACACACACACACACACACACACACACACACACACACACACACACATTTGGCTTTCTAACCATGTGGAGACCTTCCATTTATTTCTGTGGGCCTAACCCTAATCCTTACTATAACAACCTAACAAGACTTCTAGCTCTTTAGGTTTTTGATTACACTGGCAGATTTTCAAAAATTTGAAATTTTTCTAGAAGGTAAAAACTACCAGTTTTTCATTGATGATAAGTTACATGTCCACTCTCTCTCTCTCTCTCTCTCACACACACACACACACACACACACACACACACACACACACACACACAGAATAAGTGAAGACAGAGGAGATAACCATATGTCAAAATTGGCACTCTGAGCTTCGCTGATTATCATGTGCCCGCCAGAATGCAGATGTCATTTTAAAATTCCTTTTGTGCTGCAGGCCATACAGTTGTAATTGGTCCTGCCATGCCAATGAAAGTGTGTGAAGCTCTCCAGGCGTAGTTTCAGCAAACAATGTGCCAAATAACATCTATTATAACCTAATGTCTCAGAATAATTTATACAGACCTCAAATACTAATCAGCTGAAAAAGACTTAATTATTTGTTGAGATATTTATTTTGCTGTTTGAATTTATTTATACTTTAAACAAATATGCACCAAGCACAGACTTAATTTTTTGTTTCAGTATACATATCTATTGTAATCCATTTAGATGTGGCCTGTTAAGATAGTGTTCATGGAGATACATCATGATCACCATGACAACACCCCAGCAGTCAATCAGAAGGCACAGTGTAGGTAATATGTAGAATGGTCACTTTGTCTCCATGTCCCAAGTGTGTTCCTGATAAATGGATTTTTATTCAAGCATCTGCTATAACAGAACACTTTATATTCAAAGTGAAGGACAATCCTGCTTAAACTTACCATTATTTTTGTCTAGACAGATGCCTGTTCCAAACAATCGAAGCCAGCCACTGCTTTTTTGCAAGAACCAGTTTATTAAAGGGGTGGTATGCTGAATATAACATGATTAATTGTTACACTTGAGAATCCGGTTAAATGCATTTGTTTAAATGGAAGCATAGAGAAAAGACGACATATTACGGGCATATGGAGCACCAGTTTGATGGCTTATTGATCACCTGCCGTGCTTTAAAAGCCATCAAAAAAACCCTCAGCTACCGTCCAGTCTGCCCTGGTGAGTAATGGAGAAGGACTCCCTCTGCGGTAATTGAACGTGTGGCTTGCAGCAAATGGCTCCTTGACTGTGGAGAGGTGAGGGAGAGGAATCATCCTTGGGGGGGGGGTGTGTGTGTGCATGTCTTTGGACAAGCTGGGTGGAAGACAGGCACACAGCAGGTAATATTCACACCAGTGAAGTGCCAGACACAGTGCTTCATATTTGCCCTGGCTTCATCGTCATGAAACGTGCCATTAAGAGTATCATACACTGCACAGGAGTGCTAGTGTATATTTTCTCCTTTTTTGGAAGTCCACCATCCATCCATCCACCCATCCACCAACCCACCCATCTTCTGCAAGTAAAGTGAAATCAAACCTCCCATGTGAGATTCCATCTCCTTAAAGATGTGTTTATATTAGAGGGAAACTCTCAGTGTTTACCGAATAACTAGTATGGCATATTTAATTACATGGTTATAACTAATTAATCTCCTATTGTTGATAATCATTTTACAATGCATTTTATACTTTTACCTATGACTATACATATAAATAAGCAGGGTGCAGGAGAAAAAAAAAAAAAAAATGATGGATCAGACATATAGGTCAGCTGGCCTGGACTCATTTAGCTGAGTTTGATTGATGGTCGTGGACCTCTGGAGATATCTTTGTGTTAGCGTAGCATTCAATACTATTGGCCCCTTGAGCAAGGCCCCTCTCTCGAAAACTGCCCCAGGGGTGCTGACCCTGCACTCTATCCCCTGAGCTTCATTTTCACCTGTATGTGTGTGTATCTTGGACAGCAGAATGGGATATGTGAAAATTACAGTCCAATACACCTGAAATTCTACAATGGGCAAATAAAATTTTATTTTATTCATAAATTAACACCAACCATAAACAGATTTGCTTATTTTTTTAAATATTTTGCTCAAGTATGCATATTCCTTGTTTAACTCCGTTTTTCGCTAACGTCACGATATGTTCTACAAATGGCCCCCGCCGTCTGAATCCAATACATAATCTCCCTTCACTTCTGCACATGGAGCCTCAGGACCCTGAAATACCATGACACGTTGCTGTATTTCCAGCCCTGTGAGCTGTCACATCATTTTAAAAACGATGACACTTAATGCTGGCTTGCACAGTCTCGTATTGATCTGATGGTGAATGTACTACCAACGGGCTCCATTAAAATCGTTTTTCCTTTGCTTACCACGCTGGCAGCTCGAACCTTGGGTGTCGGTGACTCTCCGTGTTTAGACATGTTCTGTCGGCTATCTGCCCTTTTTCCATTAACAGAACGGATAATGCCGATTACCTACCCTGAGCTGACGGGGCTTAAGCTGAATGCCAAATATGCCGACATCAGCTCAAGTGCCGTTATTAGATTTTATATGGAATAATTAATGCATTTCATTGGATGCAGGTTGCAGCTATCTAAAGCTGTGAATAATTCCCAAAAAAGAATATCTGTTAGAATATATATTGCAAGGAAAACAGAATTGTGGCAATTTTTACAAGAGTATGGCACTGTAGCATGAATTTCTAGGCTGATATCGAAACAATGCCTCATAATGCTGTTTTATATGTGACCTGGGTATTGGAACTAATCATTCATATTTCCTTTCTACTAAAAGGAAACACATATTAACCAAAACAGTATGTCATATTATTTTATCCACCAGCCTTGGTACTATCTGTACGTTGAAATTTAGTTGAATTAGGGTAGCGCTAAATGATTGAATTAAGCAACTAAACAGTTAATCCAGAGAAATGGAATGTCTGCTCAGCTATTTTCAGCTTTATCACACGTTGGCTCAATCATGAATCCCAGTACCAAGAGCCTGACAGCATCAGTTTCAGGCCTCGTCGCCTTCCAGTCGTGAACACCGGAAAATGCATTTTTAGTGCCAGGCTTTGTAAGTTCCCCTATGTGGCTGAAGTCTTGCACCCAGCGTGGCAAGCTGCACGTATTTCAGAAGCATCCTCGGGTTCACTTTTGACGAGGCCTAAAAAGTGATGGGTTTCAGTTGTGGAGTGCTGTGGTTGGACGGGAGGGTGGTGATGGAAATTAGTGTGTTCTAAATGTTGCAAATCGTCAAAAGCGAATACGTCACAGAAGTATGTAATGTGGTCCCTGGGTCGCTGAGGGATTTTATGGGATGCATTGTCACATGAACAAAAGGATTGAGGTGACATTGTCAGGAGATCTGCTGAGGCTGCAGGTCTCACGCACAGCATGCAAGCACATGATGGCACGCTAATAAGGCACGCTGATCGGGCACGAGTTATCTGACACGTCCAGGTCCTTCCTCAGCATTTATCCAGGGTATTCTGGATCAATAATTTTAATAGTAATGCAGCAAGTTTTGAAATAAGTTGAGTTTTTTTCTTTTTTTACATTACTATTCAACATTTCCCAAAGTGATGGTCTTAGTCTACATCAAAGCAGTGAAACATAATTCAGTAATAACTTAAATACGTATGGCTATCAGTGGGAGGAAGTTTTTAATTACTATTATGGGTAGTGTAATAACTGTTAAGTATTGAAAAATTGTTGAATGACTTGCACTTGTTCTTTAAGACCATTATAATCAACTTAACAGGAGGGCACATTGGTTTTGTGGCTTGTACCATCGATTCTCACTCGCAGCTTAGTGTTTACTTGTTCCCTTTCTGTCTGTGCAGATTTTACACGTGTTCCAGGGGTCTCACTAGAGAATTATAGTTGGGGGAGCTAAGCCTTTACTGTGGGGGGCTGGTCAGAAGCTCAAAGATGATGACGTACGGTGACGTACTGCATAATTATGTACACTTATTATGGGGACCTCAGGAGCATTTTAGAAGGCCTTATGTCCACCTAAAACAGGCCTAGTGATGCCCCTGGTGGGCTTCAACTTCCTCCTCCTGCTTTTCCAGGAAATATAGTAATCGAAGATGGACAAGCAAGATGATTCTACAGTTATTAAAGATAATGATACTGAAACTTTTATCGGTCGTTTGTATAAGGACAAATAAAGTTGTGCAGGAATTCTTTGACTTTTCACTTGACTCTTTTGGATATAAGATGAACAGATATGTGAAATATTGTAATGAAGAAGAAGAATATTTAAAGTTATTAAAGTAGATGAATACAGCTTCTAATCTTCAAGAAGCAGGGCACGTTGGGAGGCAATTTCAGTACTATTTCAAGGGGTAAATTGGTGGCTGCATTTGTTCCATTAAAGTGACTTCTCTGACCATATTTGAGTCTAGTGTGCATTTAATTAAACGCCAGAAGTGTGATTTAGATGTGGATAATGGATCTACAAATTGTATATAGCCACCCTTCTTCAAATTCATGATACACTCCAATACATGTGACAGTCCTCCAGATATCCTGGGGTTCTCCAGATGTACGGAATGGAACACCTTATCATTAGTACTGTAGAATCTACTTTGTATGGCCTTTTCACCATTGATATATTTCTTTTGTGAAAATACTCCCAGCTGCTACATTCAACATAAATCAGGTTACAATATCATACCTGGGTATCTGAATTTCTGCAAATCTATGACAGCATAGAAATGTTATGAATTGTACTATACGTTTGCTACTAAAACTGGCTGTATATGGCCCTAGTGCGTACATATGGATATTATGACATGCAAGTTGACTTCTGGATACTCTATGTAATATTTATGTATCATTAAATGTATCTGTGCATTGTACATAGTAGGTGTAACTTCAGAATTATAATTCTCTCTACCAGTGGTTTAAATAGTTAAAGTCCATGTACTTCTTGATGACAATAATTGCACAGGGCACCATGCCTTGGGTAGGTGTACTGTTTATACAGCCTGACGTGTAAGAACAAAACAGCAAGAAAAAAAGCAACACCAAGTGTCTGTAAACAAAAAGATCGTGACCCACTGAATTGTATGTGATCCAACACGGTGCTTTATGAAGTTATGAAAACAACTTGGGGGAAAAAAGTTACGATACATTTCACACCTGGCTGATATAAGTGTCATTTGTCCCTGCTGGCACACTCTGTGAGAGGAATAAGGGAACTGACTGAAAGAGATAAAAATAAAAATACCAATAACACTCATTGTACTTGTTGTAGCTGCATGAGTGCTTTTTTTGTTTTGTAATGTAGAATACTTTTTGCTCATTTTTTGTATTTTTCCGCTCCACTGGAATCTATTAAGATAATGCATATAAAGCGTTGCTTGTTTGTTCCTTAGTTGATGCTTATACATGGTGACACATAATTGCCGTGCCCATGTCCAGACCCAGCCAGTCAAGACAGCCAAACCTGCCAAACCAGTCTGACGAGCCACGCCCAAAATATCTTCATTCCTCGTCTCTAGAGTTCTAACAGCTGTGTTCGGCGATTCAGTGATTTGGTTTTCTTTATATTCCCCTAAAACTGCTTCACCTCAGTGAGAGGTATTGAGTTTTATACCATTACCAAGCATGCTGTTATCACTGTGAAAGTCAAGCACATGCATGATCTCTGATAATTCTCTGCTTTTGCTTGTTGCCTCTTGCTTTTGGATTTGTTTTCCATGCTGATTGCCTACTCTGGATTATCACTACTTCTGCCTGTGACCATGACTATGTCATGGGATCTCACTTTGGATTTGAAAAAAAATGTATGTTGCTGTTTTGACCCTAATTGTTTTCACTCTGATTAAAGAGCCTGACTCTTCACTTGTGTCCTGTCTGAGTATCCATTACAATAATGTTGTGTATCTACAGATTTTGGGGGTAAATTCAAACTAAGCCTATTGTTCAAATGCTAATATAGGACCCATCCAGGAGCCTGTAAACTTCGCTATACTGCCCGCAGAATCACAATTTAAGAAAGCATAATTATTCCTCATGAGTTAGTGAATGGATGGTTATTTGGTCCATTGCAAGACATTTAATAATATTTATATGATTGTATTTCATTTTGTAATATGTTCTGTTTAAGTTAAACAAAAAAAAAATGTTGGCAAAATTAATGTTTATTTTTCCTAGTGGGTGAATGAAATTCACTGTTTTCAGATCAATTGCATCAGAGTGCATTGTCTGTGAAAACCTCTATTTTCAACTTACATTTGAACAGCACAGTACAGTATCTGCTAATATCACAGTTCATAGAGGTGCTCACTGAAATTCCTTTAGGTGTTTCCTTAATACTCACAACCTATTGTTTTTATTTCACTTGATTGTATCCTAAAAATATAAGGAATATAATTATTCACAGGTGGAGAACACATCATTAATTTTGATTCTTTGAGGTAAATGTGACTACCTAAATTATTCTTTCCCCTGTGGATTTGTTTTGGACTTTATTGTTATTTTTTTTCTTTATAATTGGTAATGCACATCAAATATAAATTCCTTCCTAACAATGCAAATCATCTTTGAAAAATTGTCTGTGTCTTGATTGGTTTTCATTACTGCATTTAGATTGAAGACCTCTATTAGATTTTGGTGTGCTCTCAGTTTATCCATCCATCTTCCAAATTGTTTACCCTATATAGGGTCATGGGGGGGGGTGTCCTGGAATCTATCCCAGCCAGGTTTGGGCACAAGGCAGGGGACACCCTGGATGGATTACCAGTCATACATCGTTGGATTTGGGGAGGAAACCAGAAGACACATGCAGACTCCATACAGAGTGGTGAAGGGAGGATTTGAACATCCAAACCTGGTGGTGTGAAGTAACAATTGAACCAGCATACAACTGCTTCAAATGGTTTATATTCTTAGTGACACATCTTCACTTTTTTTGGCCCTTGCTTCCATAATCTCAAAACTCCTCATCAAAAATCTAAATTATTTTTCATATCATTCATTCATATCTTATTTTTTGATCCTGTCTTCTGCTAATTTTTTCACTACTTCTGCAATATGACAGCACTGATTTTATGAGCAAAAACTCAGAAAAGCTTTTCTGAGTTAGAAAGACATCTGGTCATTTTTCCCAAAAAAGGCAATAGTAGAATGTTTGTAGGTGATTTCCACCTTTCCAGCTGAACTATATATTGTAGTTTTTTTTTTAAATTATTTTCAAATCACAGAATGCCAACCTGTTTCTCCTAGTAAATACAACACATCATATCTTACTCTGTATGTTCATGTCTCTTCACCCTGCTAATGGGACAAAACACTGTCCAGGACACCCTGGGACTGTTGTTCACCGTAACTGAATGAGATTAAATTGGCTGTTTAGATCTGGCAGATGCAAAGACTGCACTAACAGTTTACGTTCACAATGAAGCCTCTCAAAGGGGACGTCGGGCTAAGAAAAATGGAAAAAAGACATACTTACGTACAAAAGCAGGCATAAGTGCACACTCAAACGGTCTCATACATCAACAGAGAATAAATGGAGGTCGATGTGGGTCAGAAGCATCCGTTTTCATCAAAATGAGTCCCGAGGGAACATCGAAAGCAGGGGTTTTGCAGCATAGCCAGCGTGCACAAACCACTGAGGACACCTGACAGCTTCCATTTCCGTGTGCTGGAGCAGAAGACGCATAGTTAATGGGTTTCTGAGCAAAGGTACAACGAGATCAGGCAAGTTACCATTTGGAGTGCTCTTAACAAATGGGTGAGTTCACTAAGGATAAAATCTTACATCATCTTATTGAAGGTGCAGGTAATCTTTTGCTCCAATTAGCTACTGGAATCATAGATGAATGCAAATCAGCTAAAAGGCATTAAGTGCTGCATACTGTTATTAGAAATATAAGTTATCAGTGTATTATATGGTATACCAAGTTTTTCACAACTGCACATGATCAGTGGCAATTAATTGTTTCACATTATAGCACAATTTTCCTGTATAATTATGTCTAGATGAATTTAAAAATGGGAATCCATAAAATGCAAAAGCTAAAGAAAGGCAGGATGTTTTATTAAGCATGTTTCACATTTTTAAAACATGCTTGCTTAGTATTGTCTGGTTTTGATACAGTCTATGTAAAAAACACTGCTGCCGATGACTGAAATGCATAGAGAATATGTTTGGGATTTCAGATAGGTCTGCATATTTCATAGGCTGGCATTTTACAACAGCATATGGAGAACAAAACTGGGGAGTTTAATGCAATTATGGCATTTCATAGCTTCTCTAACAACATACTCAATGATCAGAATTAACGGCATGCCTCAAAGTTTCCGAGAAAAAATTGATTTGTGGCCACTGTGGTTTAAAATTTGACTGCCAATTCATTCAGATTCATTATTTCCATTAAATCAGGCACAACTTCAGCCTGAGTGTTGCCACCACAGCTAGAGCAAGATGCGTACTCTATGTGAACCATTCAAATGACTGCAGGAGAGGTCACAGCATGGTATAGGGCAGTCACTCAGTGTCGTATTTACTGAAATGCAAGGTAAATTACACAGGAAATTGATTCAGTTCAGTGTGTTTCTTAAAGTAAAAATGCTTCTTCAATTGCTATAAAATCTGATGTTCACTGTTTAATATAAACAGGAGCTTTACTGATGAAGGTTATGTTTTCTAGAATTAGAAATTTCAATTATTTTTTTCTGGAATTTGGACGGTCAACCAAAATAAAAGAAAGGAATTTCTTTATTAACTGGACTATTTTACAGCATCATGGAAAATGTCTTCTCTGTTCAGCATGTTGTGTGTAGTTTATCAGTTTATTCAATATACACTTGTAAGGCTGTAGACACACTGGCCCTGTTGCCCCCCAGGCGGGAGGTAGTGAAGTTGGCTCCAGGGTGGCTGAATTCACATGCATATGTCGATCAGGCCTCCACCTTATGGAGGGGGAAACGACCTACACATCGACACCCTACTGGAGACACCTCCTACCCCTCACTTCTCCTACTCAGGAAGGAGGAGATGACCCACAGGATGGACCCACACAGGGTGACCCATCCTGCTCTCACTTTCCTTAACTCAGGACACGCAAAACTCATACAGAATGCTTGTACAGTAACTGTAAAACAAAGCTATGTGTATACTTATGTTTGGTCTCATCTGAATGGTCTCAGTGCGACTGGTACAATGGTCTCAGTTCAAAAACAGTACATTGTATCATTTTAAAGATATAAAACTGTAGAGAAATCCTGTCCTTGTCATAAGACCCAGCCCCCAGGAATATC
>JAACJT020000030.1:4292381-4330544 GCA_009936485.2 Gymnarchus niloticus
GAGGAAAAGAGGAAGGCCAAAGAGGAGGTTTATGGATGTAGTGAGAGAGGACATGCAGGTGGTCGGGGTGACAGAGCGGGATGCGGAGGATAGGAGGAGATGGAGACTGTTGGTCCGCTGTGGTGACCCCTGACGGGAGCAGCCGAAAGCGAATGATGATGATTCTTTCATTATATTGCTTTTTTAATGAGTCCATTTCAAATTTATACACACACACTGTTACGTGCCATCGTATTTTCTGGGGTGTTTGTGTGTGTGTTTTTGTTCCAGGTCCTCCTGCCCGTCATTCGTCTCTCCAGTCCGTCCTCCATTCGTCCGCTCCGCCTCCGCGACCCCGCCCACATCGCCCCTCTTCGTTCCGATCAGTTCGTCACTTCCGGATTCCCGTTTTGAAAAGTCCGCAGTTGAACAATTCTTCAGTTCGTTCGTCGTTAATTCGTTCGTTCGCTCTGCTTCGCCTCGCCACTCTTGATTTGTGCTTTTGCTTACCGTGTATGACTTTGGATTGTTGTTTTTTCTGATTATTGCTTCTCCCTTCTGTACTTTTGCTGGTTTCGTTTTGGCTATTGATTATTCCGCCCGGTTTTTCGTTTACGATATTGTCTTGCCCTTCGGATGCCGTCGCCTTGACTTGTGTGTGTGTAGTGTGTATGAGTTTGATCCGGTGTGTAGGTAGTGACTGCCATTTTTGTTTTGCGTGTGGTTTTGGTTCTGTGTTTTGATAGGGAGTTAGGGAGAGGAATTGTCTTTTGTTTCCTTTTTTTTTGCTCGTAGGTTAAGTTAGCTTTGGGAATTCAGTTGTTAGTTTGTTTTGTTTATTATTTTGGCCTGGGTCACTCCTGACGATATTCATCACCGGTGTAAAAATCACGTTTGTTATTGTCTGTTTGTCACTTGTAAATATATAAAGTCAGCATTCTCACTAACCATTTGTGTGCTGTTCACCATTTTCACATCCATTCTGTTACACTCCAACCCTAGACTGGGGGTATCGACACACACACACACACACACACACACACAGACAGACAGACAGAGGCCTATAAACATTTATGGATTAAATTGTCTGTGTCCTTTAAAGACAGACTTCTATATACTTGTAATATATGTGCTTTTGAATTCCATATTGGTATAATTTCATCAGCATTGCTTCACCTTTTAATTGTTTTCCATGGATTTTCAAAAGGTAAATCTTTCAAAAGGTTTAAAAGAGATAATTGTATTCTTTTTGGCTCGCGAAAATCCAGAAACTCATTACGAGTCACACATGAAATGTGTTGCAGGTAAAGTGCATTGATGTTTATTAAACAGACGTATATGTGTATGGGGCTACGTTCTAAATCAAACTCAGCATGCTCTCTGTTAGTCTTCCAGTAAAATGACAGCTACACAAGGCTGCAGACTCCAGCATGTCTTATGGTATTCTCAGCATCAGTGAAATTGATTAGAGTGAAACATTCTCCAATGCACAGTTAAAGCATTGACAACACAAACCAATTACGGGCCGAAATTTAAAGAAAAAACATAGGCTATATAAAAGAACATGCAAGTAAAAAATTTTTATTTTGTTATTTATTTTCATAAAAATACAACATTGCATTCCACAAATACTCACCTTTCATCTTGAGGATTTAGCTTCGGTGTATTTTGTAAAAATCAAAAAAAAAATTGTCATTTAGCATTTCCGTTGCGTCTGCCTCTCTCTTAGAGTTGTACTAATCAGTGCTAGGATGTGAAGACAGCAGTGGGATTGTACACTCTGAGAGAGAAGGGAACACATTCACGTTTTAATGTTGGTGTCTGTTCAAGGCACAACAAATGACTTTGAATATAGCATCTGAAAATACACACCCATGACAACCAGCTTTCTAAACACTTCATAAAGAGAGCAGATGGGAGTATAGCTAAATGTTTAAGGTAATTCTTAATTGTACAGTTATACAGAAAAATTAAATACTCATTAACAGACTTACAAAAAATTATTCATATGAATGACTCACATAATAGATATGTGATTGCTAATAGTATCCTACCGAATCAGTTAAACAATTATGGTTCTGTGTTCTCTTTTAACATATTGTTCAAGTTTGTTTCAGATTCTGCAGCTCCATGATAAATTTAATGGCGTCCAAGGACCCTGACATGTCAGCCATCCTTGAAGCGAAAAGGTTCTTTAAGCAGTGTTGCATCTTCATCCTGACTGGGTTCAGTCTTCTAATCGATTCACTTATACATTCCTCACATCTTAAATATCCTTTGTATACCGTTTAACCCTGTGTTACACCACAGCTGCTCATAATAATGGCATTACTTTGCATGTGCTTTTCACATTGGATAAACCTGTGCGAGGACTGCCTTGTTCGGCCCCTCTGGTGGGCAACCGGTACCCCACCACAAGTGTGGTGTCTTGGAAGTCAGCTAAACTGCAACACCTGACAGTAATCGCTCTAACAAGAGCAAGCTGCTCTACTTACAGGCCCAGATCCAGCACTGTGGCAGTTTGAGTCAGGCTGCCTTTTTTACAACGCTTCATAGTTTGTTTTTCCTCAAGTCCAGATGGGAAGTCAGACTTAATAACCTTAACCTTGAGACTTTCCTTTAGCTAAAGGGCAACCATCTCTGGCAAAGGTTTTATGACAGTCACAACAGCCTTTTGGTTTTACTTTCTGATTATATAAAGATCATTTGGTTACACCTGAATGCAATCAATAGAACCAACCAGCAGCTACATACAAAAAGTATTAGTGATTAACTGCATTGACTATAATTGATTCATTTGATACATTTCTTGCATATTGCAGTAATGTACCCAACTTCACCTGGCAGGGCCCTGCATTTTGAACTGGGTTAAGACCACCTTACCTTCTTTCTCCATGAAGACTAGTCAGTGGCTGGGAGATACATGGTAAGTCTTTGATATGATCAAAGGAAGGTTATCTTCACCCACGTCTAATGCTACTGGAACCAATAAAGAAAAAAGTCACCTTAAATCATTCCATACGTGAAAACTTTGGAAAAAGAATTTTCATGTACATTTAAAGAGAAAATGACAATCTTGTATGATTAATCATTCTGTGAAATGCATTAACTGGTAATAAATTTAGATAATGTCAGTTCACTCACATAATCTTTTATAAGTATTCAAGTTAATTATAAGGTCATGTAATGCTAAGAGGTTATTTAATAATATAAGCATAGCTTCTTTTATTCAGCATTAATGTTTATTACTTTTCATAGAATTTGAGTAGACTTTGGGAAAAGGGTTTATTTACAGTGAAATAAATTGGATCTAATTTTATTAATTCATACATGCATTTTTTGTATACTTATCAAAAAATGTTACACAGTTATATTTCCAAAACATTTACCTGACACACAGTATACAGCATATATATATATATACTTGGCGGCCATTTTAGTACACCAAGTTAGTTGGAAGCATTTTTGCCAGCTGACACACTTCAAGGATAGACGAGTTTTGCATTCTGAGAAGCCATTCTGTTGTACTGTGATGAAATTTTGTGCACTTTTTGCTTGTTGCACCGTTCTATGTAACCTTTAGTCACTTTAGATGTGAAAATCTTAAAAGAGTCTGCCTGTATCCAACATGCTAGACACACCAATGCACGTGTTGGCTGCAGTAATCCTACCACGTTTAAAATCCCTTCGACCAACTAGGCTACTGTAACGCTTGACTACACAGTAGTTGAACCTTGTTGTTCAGAGGATCAGGCTCTTTGCGTTCACAAGCAGGTGTACCTACTAAGATACCCATTAAGTGTATGTGTAATCAATCAATGAATCAATTTATAAAGCACATTTGAAAGCAACACATTGCACCTAAGTGCTGTACAATACAATACAAAATAAATAAATATGATAAAAATAGAGGATAAGACAACACAGACAGATCTAAAAAAAAAAAACAACATCAGGGTGTTATAAAAGCAAGAGAGTAAAAATGCATCTTTAAATGAGATTTAAAAGTAGAAACATCTGGAGATGACCTGTTAAATGGAAGTGCACTCCAAAGCCTATAAGTATATATACACATAACACTTATGAGCTTTTGTCAAAGCTGCAATTACATTTGATGGTGTTTTTTTTTTTTTTTTTATATTTAATAATGAGAATGAAATAAATATATCCAATGGTTAATCCTAACTAAATTGTTGGAATTGCTAATATAAAGATGCTTATACTGCACAAAATTAATTAAAACTTTGTTTAGTATCATGCCTTTAAAAATATAACATTGATGGTCAATCCTAATGGTTCTTGTCAAATTAAAACATAATGATAAATAAGTATGCTTTGGACCATCTAAGGAAAATCTTCAGTAAGCTAAACAAGCAGAAGCATTTACAGCATTTATGTTTGACCATATCATTTGACAGATCAAGAATCTCACAGTACATTCTTTCCATTGTCCATTAACTACTGGTTTCCACAATCCAGCAAACCTAGAAATGTTGACAGCATTTGATTTTTTTTTTTTTCTTTTCACTTTGGAGTGTCGTAAAGACTGTTCAGTGCAGATCTGTTCTTTCCTTAGCTCCCCTGAGAGGAGTCAGCAAGACTTTGCCCGAGTGTTCTGAGTGGCTGCTTTATCTGGGTTTTGGCTTGAGTGGATTGGAATGTAGGTATGTTTGCTCAGGCATGGTTTTGCAAATGCATGGAATATGGGAAATAATAATAAAAAAGCATCATTCCCACTGAGAAAAACAGTAAAGAGAGAAAAATAGCATTCAAACACACTATTAGTGAAGCACATGTGGCCATGAAATTCAGATAGGCTATTCTCATTAGCTTTTTTTTTTTTAAGTACATAATGTACAAATAGCCGTTCAGCTCCAAAAAACGTTAATGAAAAGAATTTCTTCTTATTTATTATTATTACTGTTGTTGTTGTTATTGTTATTATTACCATTATTATTATTATTATTATTGTCGATGCTGTTGTTTGCTGTTGTTGTATACTCTTGTTTTCTAATTGTTTTTATGTGTTCTTCTGCTCCGTCCAGCCAAAGTGCCAACAAAAATGACCAGCCATGATAACACTATATTTTGTATATTTAGGCAGCAGGGGGTCACATGACCAAAGACTCAACTCATGTTCTCAACAGAAACGATGTCCCAGCAGAATGCAGATTTATCTTGGACTTCATGCAGGCACAGTGAGCTCAGCTATAAACAAAATACAATGGAAAAGCATGTCATCCCTAAAATGACCAACCTCTACAGTGACCATCAAAAGTGTTGTTACCATGACGATAAAGTCCATTCCCTTATAGATTTTCTTCCGCATATTCTACAAGCCATTAACAATACAAGGATTTCAAAGTGAAAACTAATGTGATGTGTTAGATAGCACATCCTGTATTCAAATCGGGTTTAAAGTGACAGATGAAAACATAACGCAACGTGTGTATCGTATAAGCTGTTTAGTTGCAAATTAATGTATGCTCTGCCCTTCGCATTTGTAAAATGCCAACTTTTTGGTCTGTTGGCATGTTGAGTCTACATGTCTTTTTTGTTTCTGACATGCATAAAGCACATGTTTTAGGAGGGATTTAGATTTGACATAGGTGTATATTTGTCTTACATACTGACCTAGACCAGTCAGTAATTGAGAGCTATGTCTTATCTCGCTGATCTCTTACCTCCCAACTGTGTCTGGCTCCTGATTCTGGGTGATGCACTTGTATGACCTCAGTTTCCAGGTCATCCAAAACAAGAAAACAACAACTGACAATACAGTGTACATCTAAGCTGTTTTGAAAACCCTGTTCCATTTCATTTTTTTTTTTTTAATTTAGACATAATCAACCTATTTAAATCAAATAAATACAGATGTTACTTTAATTAAATATATTCACATTACCGTATAAATGCATTTGACAGATGTTTCTCAATTATCGTTAATGTTATATAAATCATGTTAATGAATTATTTTAATGCACTCAGATTCATTTATTAATAATCATGATAAATAAGCATCACCACATTTTAAAGACCGGTGAATGCATGCACCGGTGTCCCTTCCATGGTCACCCAAACCTGTGCGATGATAGGATGTGAATCACTGAGACCCCAGTGGCAGCAATGACAGACATTGTTTCTGAAAAAGACTTGACTGATGAGCGACTGCCTTTCATTTGCAAGAGTGGTAACTGATGTAGCCTTTGATCTATCTATCTATCTATCTATCTATCTATCTATCTATTTGTCTGTCTGTCTGTCATAGTGTGTAGTGATTATATATATAAATTAAAAAGAGCATACCATAATAAAACTTTTCATTACCTCTGTCTGTGCCAAACAAATAAAAGATGATTTGCATTTTTTTAATTATTTATTTTTTTTTTTAAATTATCAATGAGTACAAAACGGAGAAAATATACGAGTGTTCCTGTTTGCTCAATATTATACACTGGAAATTAGGAATTTTATATGTAATAATAATAATAATAATAATAATGCATATGTGTTTTTAAATTAAACAAATTAATTCGGCGACACCAGAAATGTTAAAAATAAAAGTCCGTTTGACTTCTTTGCAGATATACTAACCGAACATTAAATTGTGACTGTTGACATGTTTAGTCAATCATATACCTTAATCCAAACTCAGCTGAGGCACACTTTGCATGAATTAAGGCAGATTTCAGCGTAATTCTTCGAACAGCCGGACGCTCAGCCTTGTGTCTGTGTGCGTGGGAGAGTGTTTGCGTGTGTGCATGTCTGCCTATATGTACATTACATAGGCGCTTCAACCAGAAACCCTGCAGGCGTAATCTGTTATGTGTGTTACCTTCAAATCAGCAGAAAAATTGCATTATTTTATATCAGATATTGGGCGTTTTTGTTGCCTGAAAGGGGAACAATTTGCAGCGGAGCTGTCTATTGCAATGGTTCTGAAACAGAACGATAGCTGACAGTATACTTGAATATGCAAAGACCACCGAATTGTATTACGGTTTCAAACTCATCATGACGATAAATGTAAACAATGCATTTAGATAGGAGACAACTGCGTTTGTTTACCGAGGCGTATGGGCATGCTACATCTTCAACGGAAGGTTACGCTATGTGCGGGGGGACAGAAATAGAGAGAGAGAGAGAGGGATAGAGGGTGGGGGGGGGCGGTGGAGACCTTCGGTGTGGGAGGGGCGCAGTCTTTAAGGATACGTGGGGGAGTGTCTCTGCTATATTACTAGTGGCAATCCTGGCTGCCGGGTAGAGTGCGAAAAACTCCCTGGAACTAACGTAACTGGATGCATATTGGAGATATTTTCTGGAAAACTTAGGATACGAGGCAGTCTGGATACTTCATCTGAAGATGGAATGGCTAAACCCGTCTTGGCCCTATGCCTTCAGCATCACCGTGCTGAGTGTCTTTAGTTCAGCCCTGGCTGCCAGTAACTGTAAGTACCGCGGTGGTGGACCGTATACGCAGTGCTTTTGGGAGAGATATTTCACAGCCATAAACTCAGCATGTTTGATCTCGGACCAAGTTTATGTTATGTAAAGCGGCTGTTCATGTGTTGGTAAAAGTAAAAAAAAAAAAAAAAAAAAGTAACGTAGCCTAGAAACCTATATAAGGTTCCCTTTTAAACTTATTTATATTGATTTCAATGAGTTTGTGATTTATATATATATATATATATATATATATAACAGGCAAATATAGGGTTGAATTAGTCTATAACTAGTTGGTGTTTTTTATGACTAACGTACACCGTCTTCAATACAGTAGTGCACATACTATAGCTTGTCAGGGATTAATTGACAACACATTCCTTTTCAACAGTAGCACAAAGTCTAGCGTACATACACATAAATGTAATGATTTTTTACGAAAAATGGTAACGCCAATTCTTAAAAGAGCCCGAAAGCTTTATATTTCAGATTCAGATTTTATTCTTCAACTTTAGCGTGTTTAGTGGTAAAATGATACAACTTGTTAGACCGATGCCTACAGTTCCGATGAGAGGCATGCATCCCTACTGAAAGGCACTGCAGACCCTGGCACTCTGGACCACGTCCTGACTTCATCACGCTTCCTTAATGCCCCCGTAATCCAGCATCTTTCAGACGCCCGAAATTGGGGATATTACGTTTCTGAATGTTCAAATTCGCAAACTTGTTTTGTTTCGCGACGTCTCTAACTTTAAAGGAGTGTGTACAGAAGGCAGACTAAACGTTCCGAGCGTTACTGTGTAAAAAATGACAGATGCAAGCGATTTTACATACAAGGGTCGCTAAGGAAGGAGTGTTTTTTGCAAAGCACTGCTTTTGTGATACACTCGAAACCTAAGGTCAAAATGAAACAGCTTTTCGCCTTCTCTTCGCACATTCTTCGGATTTCGTGTGCTGGTTTTGTTGTCACTAGAGGTCACTGCTCTTTCGTTGTTGTTTTTTTTTTTTTTTTTTGTGCTACAGTACCTGGTGACAGGAAAAGACCAAAGGCAACAAGCAATTGAATACGGATATCATATTGAGATTGGGCCTGTGTTTACTGACATTTCTTTCCTAGATCCTACAGGAATATGTATGTGAAATAACATTCCGCTATAAACCACTTCCAGCCTACATGCTTTGATAATAGTGAAGCTTTGTAGCAGTAGCATGGCTTTGACGTAACGCAAAAAACAAAATCACGCAAAATTTCTTTGAAAACAAGGAAGGTGTAGTCAGAGATAACTCATATTGATTGAATTGTTTTACTTGTCGTAGTGCTATATTATAATTTACAATGTTTTCCCAGTATTCACCACATCCCCATACAGTCTCTGAATTTGCACAAAGTCAATGCTGAAAATGTGGCTTTTCTCTCCAATGCTCAGCATCTGTTCTGTCACCAGAGTCTGGGGTTATTTGCTTATAAATCTAGTTTATTCTGCATGTGGCAGGTGTTTAAGGAATGCCCCCGGGGCAGTGATTATATGGGCGGTGCAGCCACTTCAGCCCTTACATCCCGTGATATACATAAACATTAAAAATTGTTTTTTTTTTTTTTTTTACACCTGTCTGGAGCAAGTTGAACAGAATACTTCTGAATTTTTCCTCTTTTTTTAAGAAGAGAAAGAATAGTGCCAGCCAGTTAATGGTCAAAGAAAAAAAGATTGATATGATATTTATTCAAGTACTACTCATTTAAAAGATCAAAGCAAAGGTTCGGTCTATTAAATGGGGATCCTCCTCACACTGTGTGCTTGGTCATAGTTATCTCAAAACTGGATTTGAATTTTTTTTAAACCAAAACAGTTTGTGTAAATCCTGCTGCTCTCTTGTGGGCGAAAGACATTTAATATCATATTATCAGTTCCTATTTTTTTTTTAATAGTTACATCATTTAAATACAAGAAAGAATATGAATTTGTGTCTGAATGACATTAGAGTGTTCCGCTAAGCATAGTTGCAGCATGCTGTTCTTTGACACACCCGTTTATCTGTATTCTAGGCAGAATATATACAAATAGCTTGTTAGTGACAGTTGATCTTAGCTTAATTTCGTTGTACCCGTTACAATGACAATAAAGATATTCTGATAAAGATATTCTGATTAAAGTCTGACCACATGCTTAGTTTCAGTGTATCGTACCTGCCGTAAGAGTAGTATAGTAGAAAAATCTCATTTTGTTGTGTTGCATTTACTGCACCATGTTACAACAAACTCTCTGTATGACCCTGTTCTGGCTGAGGAATTACGTTGTTTCAAGGTTGTGTCTGTCTTTGCATTGCATGCAATACATGTGTGCATATGTTTGTATTGCACAGCTAACTGCTGAATGAAGGAAATATGAAGACAGAAGAGAAATTATTGATTCCACAACATATGTGGTTTTGCGTACTAAACTCTGATTTTGCATACATGCTGGATGTGAGATGCTGGTGATAGTGTATAGCAAAACATTTATGAAATAAACGAAAAAAGAAATCTGTTTATGGAATGTGCGACAAAAAAAGGCTTAATCTGGTGAAATTCAATCATTTAAAGATTGTTTGTTTATTTGTTTGTTTTTTTTGTTTAGCTAGCTACCTAGCATGTCATTCACAAGTTTTCTGACAGTACCTGTATCTGCCCAAGAACGTTCATGCTGTGAATGCTTGTTTATGTAACCCATCACAGATCATATGAGTCAAGGTAATATTTTAGCAATGTGTTGGCAGTTTCCATTAAAATGCTGTATTTTCAGGTGTTGAATGTATACAGACAAATACGTGAATTATCTGAGAGGTCACGCCGTGTCAAGAAACAGATTTTGAAATAAACAAAACTTTATATATATATATATATATATATATATGTCCTTTGCCACTCTCTTGACATCAGTCCCTATGTGAGGTTTCACACATCCAGCCGACGGAGCGATATCAGTACTGTTGGTGTTTTCCCATTCCACATATCACAGCAACACCCGCATGTCAGAAGCCGCATTTTACATTCACGATCTCCAGATTGCAATCACTAATCAAGAGTGATGGGCTGGTAACGATGAAGGAGGCAAATTCTCCTGGAGGACAAGTGGATGGATGTTCGTGGGCTTACCACTATAAAACAAGAGGCAGCGAGAGAGAACTGTGGCGGTGGCAGCGTGTCATCTGTGTCGGGTGACAGAGATAACGCATGCCACATCCCCTCCGAGAGGCACATCCATGAGATAACAAAAGGCAACCTTCTGTCTTTCGTATTTACTTTCCCAAGAAAGTAACTTTATCTGGCTTAGTGAGGTTTATCAGATTCAGAAATTCCCAAAAAGGATTTCTTAGCTTTGTTAAAGACAACAGAGGGTTTTCATGTGGATGCATGACTTCCGTTAGGATCCACTGTGAAACGTTTCATGTATGCTGAGTGACTTTGAAAATATAGCAACCCACGCAGAGCCACAGTCAGTACAGTAATGTTTATTGCATTCATGAACTGTATTCCCTGAGAAGAACTCATGACTGTATTGGTGCAGTGTTACAAGTAGACATCTGACATAACTATGCATTATTTAAAAGCAAAGTATTTATTTTCAATTTAATTGCAATTCTTCTCCTAGATCCAAAATATATTTTGTTGTACCCGGCATTTTGACCTGAAATGGCGCACCATAAATCCATTTCCTTTACTTCTATCAGTTTTTATAAAGTCAAATTTATAGGTCTCTCAAAGGAAGATACACTCCTGTGAATGAAAGCATGGAGGCTTGCCTTGGGGAGGAGCAACAGAAAGTTTTCTTACAGGACTCCATTCTATGAGAGGAGCCGCAGACACAGTTCAGTGTAATATGTGTTGTCGTTCATCATTCAGGATCTGCCTTGTACGTTTGCAAACCCGAGAGAAACCCAATTCATTTCAATTCACAGTGGAATCAAATAATTAGAGCAGATAGTTCATTAAGGAATACATCTACAGAAGGTTATTAGAAACCAATTATTTAAAAGATAAGTCTATAAAGTAAATGGAGAAAAGACTGGCTCGGTCATGTTCGGTATACGTAATTGAAAATGTTCCAGTGAAATTTAACAAAGTACATTATGTGAAACTACAGAATTAGGCAGCTGATTCAATGACAAAGAGCACATTGATTTTCTGCATTCATTTACTTTTGTTCATTTTAAAGTCTGTTGTTTAACAAATGCTTTGTCTGTGGCTACATACTCAGTATGGAAAAGCTTTATAAATTTTTAAAGATGACCAGGCAGGAATTTAGTGAGCATTAAACCTGGGACTCAAAAGTCTAATTCCGTTAATTCTCAGTCTCAATTCCACAACACTGATTTCCCATTTTGCAAGTATCAAAGAAAAAGTTATTCTTACAAAGTGAACGACAACAGTAACCATGATAAGCTATAAAAAAAGATTGAAATGGACGTTAAGGTAGTCAAAAAGGACAGAACAGTATCCGTCCATCCAAATGCTTTTCTTGGTTAGGGCAAGGGGCAGAACAGCATTCATTAAGTGAAATTGATTTCAAACCTCCATTTTTATGTAAACACAAAAGGTCACGATTCTATCAAACAACATTTAATTAGACTTAATATCTGTTATTAGATAAGAATTATGTGCAGAGTTTATTAGCTCAAACTAGATGTAGTTTTAAAAAGTATAATATTTGTTTTAAACAGTAGAAAAGAAAAAAGACAACATCCATCCATCCATCCATCCATCCATTTAACCACTTATCCTGGTCAGTAGTGGGGTGCCTGAAGCCTATCCCTGGCAGCATAGGTCTCAAGGCTGGGGTACACCCTGGACAGTGGACCCATCCATTGAAGGACCCTGTGTGCACGCGTGCACACACACACACACACACACACACACACACACACACACACACACACACACACACACACACACAATCACCCACCACTGCCACTTTAAAGATCCCAATTAGCCTAATTACATTCTTTTGGACTGCAGAAGCCTTTAGACAGCTAAATATTGGAGTTGTTGGAAGAAGTAGTGACCATTAAAATAGATAAAATACAATAATCCTTATATTAATAATAAATAAAGGAGCTGAAAGTGTTTCACTCTAGGTGTGTAACTTTTAATTTTTAATTGTTCATGTGTGGACAAGTTTATTATCACATTTGGTTACACAATGTCCCCTAGAGGAATGAAAACCTGTTACTTTTTACCTTGTGGAAGCATTTGCCATGTCCTCATGAGGGAACACTCAGTTTTATAGAAAATCTGCAAATGAAATCAAAAACATAAGTAGCCAAATGTCTTGTATTGTTTTGTTAAGTTACTTATAGTTAAAGTTAGGGCTGGGTAAGGATTACGGTTAGGTCAATTATTAGGATTAGGGTAAGGCCAATACAAATGCAACTTCCACATAACATTATAAATACATGACTCTGTGTGTGTGTATTGGTATATTTCAAATACAATTTTCCAGTAACAGTAATATATGAAGTCCTGTCATTTCATTCCATGTTGGCCTTGGGATTGTATGAAATGTTCTGATACAAGCTTTCAGGTTTCAATACTTGCCAAATTGACCTATAACAATAAACAGTCTATGCTTTATATGGACCATAATATGGCTGCCGGTATGTATGTTCCCTTAACAATGCCACAGCATTGCATCTGCAAAGAACCAGTCATAGAATGTACATGCTAAATTAACAGTTCTGTAAATGGGTTCTGCTGTTTGTAACTAATTTTAATCCTAAATAGTTATGTTTTGCTATAATAATTTAAAAATACTGAACACCTCTGGAAGACTAAGGGCTAAGTAGACTAAGACTAAGGAGAAAAAGGGACGCTTTGTTGCTCCATAAATGCAACATGAGCTTGCTTAGCTTTCTATAAGTTTTTGTATCTGTCTTTAAGACTCTCCATCTTTTTGGTCTCCCTGAGCCATTGGACATGACAGCATACGAGCATCACTTAGAATGAATCATACTGTACCCATGTACCTTGTGCACTGTGTTTCCTGGAGCATGGATGGCTCGATATTCTTGATGATAAAATTCAAATGACTTTACACATATAACAGTGGAAAACTTTGTTGTGTGGTGTCAGGACTTTGAACACACTGCAGTCAGACTCATTTCCAGTGATCGCATTTGGCAGTCTAAGACCGAATCATCTGTATCTCTGCTACAAAGAATGTAAATAGTGCTCCTATGTGAATTTAAATGGTGCCGTACTTTTCAGTGGACTGCAGCTGTCAAAACAAACAGTCCCTTTTAGCAGTATTACCACATCTTGTCAAAGCTAAGCTACAAATCACTGTTTACAAATCACAGCCTTTCCCTGTTCTGAAATTGAGCTAAATGCCACGATAGCTAAATGCCAAGTATTATAGTTGCCTTTATGTAGTAAATAGAGAGGATAGCGTGACACTTTCATGTCCAGGATGGGCCTCGTAAAAAGGATGCATAGGGATTTGGTAGGTAGTAAAAATGCTTAATATTAAATGATAGCGTACTGTAAGTGCTGGGAAGTTCAGGTCCATGTGTCATTACTAGATTCTCAGAAAGTGTTATGTATTTTTAATAAGGCACTTTCATTTTTATACATGCAGGCCTGTTTTTTGCTGTATTTGGTCATACAGCAGTTTTGTCATCGCCCCAAATGTGTTGTGAATCTCTTATTGACCCTGTCTCCCACATCAAGCATTGGTCATATTCTTTTCCCATACTGCTGCACCGTCACATGTTATGTGCTGTGTGTTTCTGTCAGAGCCCCTGCGTAGCTCTGTGTTAATTCATGTCAAGAAAGGGGTCTTTTCATTTGGGTCTCAAGATTGAAACTGTGAAGACGTAGAGGCTGGGTAGGGCCACACTGATAAGGGCACAGATTACTGCTCTGGGCTCTATATTGTTTGTCATATTTGCTTTCAGAGTTAAACGGGGCTGTGTTGTGCCCCCTAATCATGACATTGATGCACACTTTTCTAAAATCAATCTCTTCTGCTTGCTAATTGGCTTGTGATGCTCTGACCGTAGGTTGGGATGAACAGTAGCAAGCCGTAGCAGTTTAATCTGGGCAGCATATCAGTTGCCTGCTGCATCGATTGGACTAAGGGCACAGGATCATCCGCGGAGTTACAATTCCTTGGTAATGCTCCCATCAATACACATGCTCGGCTAAAGCAGACACTGGCTGTCACACATTGCATTTTGTGGACTCCCGGTTGTCTCTTTCAATCTGTTTTTGTATTGTAGGATTCATATTATTTCCACAGTTGGGTGGTGATGTTCTTTTTTTGTTTGTTTTTGTCATGAATAAGCAACTGACTCTTGATGTATGAGTCAGCGTCAATAGCAAAAGCAACATTCAAAAGGTAAGAACAGTAATGAGGAAAAACATGTTCCTGACAGTGTGACTGTTAAATTTCTTGTGTTCCAGTATTATAAAAGATAAAATGAGGCCTACCAATGGAATAACATGGCTGAAAAAGCCATGTCTGGACTTAAAAGCCAATAAGTTGGATGTGTCCCATAGAATAAACCTGAGCCAAATCCTTAGAGGCTTAAAGACAAAAATAACAGCTCTGCCTCACTGAATGTCCATAATTGTTTCCTGAAAACCATGACTTTAAGTACAACAAACGTTAAACGGGTAATGAAACTGAATTGTTTTCAATGCAAATACAATTAAAGCATTCCATCAACCCAACCATCAACAAAATCAACTCACAGAAAAAATGCATGCACATGAATGTAACAAATGATTTTAAAATTGTTGAGACATAGATTACTTTTCAACAAAACTCATAAAATGCAGTACAATAAATAAAAAAAAACATGATGAAACATCCACATTTGACAGTGTTCCACACAACGAAATTAAGGGAAATGAAAAAGAGAACGTGAAGGAGAAACAAAAGGATAAGAAGGAGAAGGGAAAAATCTGCTACCAATTGCTATATGTCAGTCATTATTAAACAGAATATTGACGTTTGCTTGTAATGTTAAAATTGGGGTAAATCGGGGGAAAAAAATGTTAACCGAGCATATATTAAGTAAGGTAATACTGTAATTTATCAGATCAAATATTTCTGTTCAAGTTAGACGGGTTGATTTTTTTAGCATATTGAATAATATAGTGTTAAAATATTAGTGTTAGAGTTTACTGCAAGAAATGATATTTTACAATATATTGTATCAGAAACATTTCATTACAATGGCCTTCACAATGCTTTGGACAGGTTTACTTTGTGAATTCCACTGTTTAAAGAAAAGAAAGAAAAACAAGAAAGAAGTGAGGCAGATGCACACAGCTGTAATATGAATAACTGACTGTGATTTAATGGTCAGTCAGGTTAAAGATAAATGGCCTCTTTTAGGCGGTGTCATTATGATAGCACAGAAGGACCTCCGCTTTTAAACAGCCAACCTTTCTTTTTTTAACCGCACAGCTTGTGGACTATTAAAAATTCAGAATGTAATATACAGTATTTGTGATAATTTAGGCATTTCAAATCCAACTAAAGGCTGGCTTTTTTCCAAAAAGGTTAACGTTAGAGAATTGTAATTAGAATTCCTGTGGCAGACTCTAAATTGACTCACTGCAGCAGTCCATGACCTTGTGCTAGAGTTCAGGAGTTGGCATCATTGGCCTTATTTACAGTCCAGTTTCGACTCTAGTGGCAGGCAGATGATGTGCTTACTGTCAGTAAACACAGAAAAATACTTCAACTGTGCCTGTTTAAAGCAGACAAAAACTATAAAGTTATACGTTGAGTAGTGAAGTACTACATTACATAGGCTTGTGTGTGTGTGTGTGTGTGTGTGTGTACCATGTTTATTTTATGTTGTGCTGACGAAATGTCCTCAGGAAGAAATAAAAACCTTTTTACCTTGTGGGGACATTAGTCGCATCCCCACAATGGAAAGCTTAATTTTATAAAAATCTGTGAATGCAATAAAAAAATCAAACGTGCCAAAAGTCTTGGATTTTGTTGGGTTACTTACGATTAGGGTTAGGCCCATAGAAATGAATGGAAGATCCCCACAAGGTTGGAAATAAATGTGTGTGTGTGTGTGTGTGTGTGTGTGTGTGTGTGTGTGTGTGTGTGTGTGTGTGTGTGTGTGAGTGCGAAGATGCCCAGTATGTTTGGAGTAGATTTTCTTTTCTGGAGTCACTGCTCTGATGTATTTGCCAGCATTGCAGGCTATGAAGGCAGAGGGTAAAATGGTCATCACCAACATGTTGGCTTTTCGTACACATCACTTGTAATTCTCAGCACTGACAGTGGGATGGTGGACACCAAGGCTTCTCCAGCTTATTGCTGGGAATGCATGTTGCCTATTGTATAGTAGCTGCTGTTTAACCTCAGAAAATGTTCAATATGTCAAGTTCTTATGTGAATTTATAAAATGCAAGAATATAGTAAATTTTCATTTTTGTTCCCATAAATCTCAATATATTTTTGTGTGTTTGCTTAGGTAGCCAGCTATGAGGTCACAGAAATAGTTAAAAACAATGAACATTTTTACATTTCCTGCAACATGACTGGGGTAAACAGTTAGACAATGTACGGACTGATACATTCTCAAATTTCTGGAAAGCTTTTATGTTTATATTTATTGGTTCTTTTTGATAATGGAACCAGACATTATGCTGCTCAGTCGTAAATACGTCATTAGAATAACAGCTTGAGCCACTTCGGTCCTACCAACCCAAACATCTGCCAGCAAGTGCCCTGCGTGCGGGCGAATTGGATCAGAATAAATTTGGTGCAGTCCCACAGGCCTAATTCAGTTCAGCAAATGCACTTAAGGAGTCATTTTATGTAACACATTACTTATATGATGTCTTGCTATTAGAACATGCAGATGTTTTTGAGCCAGGCCTGACCAGTGATTTCTTAGATTAAAATGCCTTATGAAAGTAAGATACTTATGTTACATATTTCTTAGCAGCAAAAAGAAGCACCCCAAATCCTCATTTAACCTATCATTTTTTAAAAAACTTGTTGGTAATCACATTTTTCACCTTGTCAGATACGGTAATGCTAACACCAAGTTAGCCACGCCCAACTCCTGCCTTGTCGACGCCCAGCTAACTTTGCCCAACATACCTTCATTCCTTGTCTCTGAAATACTGACAACAGCTGTCTGTAATCAGACTGTTCCTTAATTACCTCCAGTCCCCCAGTCTCGCTGTGAGGTATTCTGCATTTGTTACCTTACTGGGCATTTTGTCTTTTGTTTCTGGGTTGCTTGCGTATGACTGTCTTTTGTTTTTGCCCCTATTTCTTTTCTGGCTTCTTGGACTCTGGTTCTTGTCAGTTTCTCTGTGTTTTGCCTGGACGTTGGACTCTGTTATAAAGATCATGTTTTGGATTAGCTTGTCCTATCTCCTGAACCTTCTGTGTATTGACCTTCTGCTTCTTTCAGGACCATTGAGTATTCTGACTGCCTCATTTATAAACGTCATTAATCTTCGCACTTGGATTCTTACAGTGTATTCCTTATTGATATGGTACAATTATTCTGAACTGCATAAATAAGTTTGGTTGAAATTGTTCTGGTCTACCACCTTTTCCAATTATAAGGATAATTAAAAGGACATAGTTAACTACAGGGCTGTAACATTATATATCATATGTCTCTATCTAGTAATAATTAAAGCAAAACACATTTGCATGTGTTTTGATTGCATGCAATGCAGATGTATTGAAAATTAATGTTTACACAACAGGTAACATAAGATGTTTTTCAACAGAAACAAGATGACATATATATAATGAGATGGTATTGGTCTAAGATCTGACACAGTAGAGAGGCAAAGCATCTCAATCCAGACCAGACACCTCACACTGCCTGACACCACTGGGGTGGCACCGGACCATTAATGGGAATTCCAGGTATCAAAAGGATGGACGGTGTACCCTGGAGTGAGGTGTGCGTGAGGAGATTTTTGGTGAGGATTTAGCTGTGGGAAAGGGAGTTAGGAGCTACAGTATGTCTGATAAGTCAAAATCTGAGAACCAGGCAAGGAAAAGGCAGGAAACATGGAAACAAGACTCCAACACACTCACTGGGGACACAAAGGACACATATCGAGCTCAAGACTATCGGTTTCTGTTAAAGTGATGAAGAACCACCTTCATCATCCCTGGATAAGAGAAGATGGGGACGCAAGTGTAGAGGAAGAGTTGTAAAGAGTGCTTGAACTGAAGAATGCATCCAATGTACATGTGCCTGGAATACTTTAATCTCCAGCCAACATTTTATATCTGCCAAGGCCTGCGTTATTAATTTCAGTGAGAGAGACAACCCTACCAGACCTGGGCAATTAGAGTAATTGACTGCTTGAGACATGAGTAGGGAGATGTAGTAAGCTGAGAAACCCAAGGCTCAGAAGAGCGTGGTCGTCCCTTACGCACGTATGCCAAGATTTAGCCTCATTTCTCAATGATTGTTGCTTTGCCCGATAGGTTATATCTTTAGTAAATGGGAAAAAAAAAAGACCACTGCAGATGTCTGTTTGTGTCTTCGTCAGAGTAAATGTGATGCTGACACTCGATTTAAATGCTTGTCCATTGCAGACATATTTATTTACTTTTTGGTTGGTTTGTTGTCTAAAGGTGACAAACATACAATAAATGGAGGTGGCGCTTTATTTTTTTTGTATTTTTTTGTGAAAGATGCTGCAGGCTGGCAAATGCAGGAGGAGACAGTATCTATATAGCCTAGTATTTATGTCCATCCCGCCATCTTCTTCCTGCTTCTACTCTTCAGGGTCGTGAGAGGGCCTGGAGCCCATCCCAAACAGCATAAGGCTGGGGTACACCCTGGGCGGGATGCTGCAGGCAATTTAGAGACACAAGTTTGCCTTACTGCATGACTTTGTATTATGGGTTCCCGGGGGAAAGCTGCAGAACATGGCGAGAACATGCAAACTCCAGACATCAAGCAGAGGCAGGATTTAAATCCCCAACCCCGTAGGTGTGAGGCAACAGTGCTGCCCGCTGAGTCACTGTACAACAATATATTTATGTGTTAAAATTAAAATTAAACCTAATAATTACAGGTCTCATTTGGGAGTCAAAAACAGCATGAGAAAACAAGCACTCCATCCCCAGGGCTCAGCTGCCTAAATTATTTTTGAAGCATGTTACAAAGGCACTTAAAATCTATAAAAGTCTATCGAAATTTTGCTAAATACTTTTGGTAACTTGTGCTTTAAACTGTTGTTTTATCAAAACCTTCCCTGTAATGGTAGAGCATACACAATCAGCTAAAAGGAAGGACGTCATTTACAGCTATGACCAAACCACCAAGCCAGCATTTGTGTGGAGATCTTGCATCAGGTTTAATTATCTATTTATTTGGTTAAGTTTTGAAATAAAAACTCCTCTGTCCTTGCTGCCTCTATATCTAATTAAGATACACGGAGATATTATATATTATATTTTAAATCATATATGTTAAAACATTATATATATATATATATATATATATATATATAAAGCTTGGATAATTGAGTTTACAGCTTTCATGGTCCATTAAATTTCCATTGTTTTTCTACTTAAACACCCTGCTTAAATGCCAAATATAATTTATAAGCACAGTGCTGAACTTAGAAAGAATTTTAAAAAGGGCAGTAATGAAGAATATGGTCACGTCCCTCCTTTGTTTTTCTCCCAAGATCGTAACGTTATTTCGAGACGAATGTGCCTTGAATAGTGTTTGCATTTGTGCTTCCATGAAAATCTCTAATCATTAGCATACTCAAAATCCAAGCACAAAAAAAGAGAAAAACTCTTATTATAGGTCTTAAATAGTTGCCTGTTGGGGTTCTACTTTATGTATTTTACAGCCCAACAAATGATTAGGTAATTGGCTTGTCTTCATAAATTTTCCATAATGTGTGATTCTGTGTGTGCTCAGCGATGGACTGGGTAAGAGTTTAGAAAATAGATGTGGTGTATCAAATAATAATAATTATTATAATAATAGAAAAGTATGGAAGAAAATATAAACGCAATGAAGCAATAATAATGTTAATCCAGTTAGAAACTGGAAGATAGTAAATGTTGCTGAAAGATGTCATGTAAAAATCTAAATTTGAAAAATTACGCCTTATGAGTTTAAATTAATTTCTGAACACAGACAGAATGACACAACACCTAATAATCAGTAACGATGTGCCATATGGATAGTTTATTTTGAGAAATTGTTGTACTATTGATGTCATGGGTAATCATATTATCAGGATTTAACAAAGATTAAGGGATGGACTATCAGTTGGTAATTATGTTCTTTGCTGCGCTTCATAAAAGAACGAAATGTCAGTGACATTCAGTCGTAAGTTGGTAGGTATTTTTTAATGTCAAAGACATATCTAAGGGACGTCCAGTGCCTGAGAGCACAGGAAGTCCCTTATCGGGCATGAGCAGCTTTTTGGATTTGGAGAGAATTTACCCATTTACTTAGCTGCCCTTAATAAATCTGCTGCGATGTAGAGGCGAGAAGCCTAGGTGCGTACCTCTGAATCTCTGGCCCAAGTGAATTCTTGGCAGGCTGTACTCCTTCTTTTGTACAGAGCTTTAGGCAGTGAAGAGTATAAAGAAGCAAGGTCACCACTATCCGGGCTCAAAATAACCAGATGATGTCTCCACCATCCCCTTCTCTGGAGCAAGCCGAGACCTTGAAAGAGTGCCACAGCCGGAGAGGGCCCCAGGTTTTAAAAATAGCCCTGACGGTTCTTACCGCTCCCTCAGAGACGTGAAAGGCTCTCCGCGAGGAGCCTTGCTCATTTATCTGTAGGGGTGAGCACACGAGACCAGGCCCCATATGCGGCATCGGCCAAGTCCGTTTACGTTGCTTTTAGCAGGACGGGGCTGTTTGGCTCCACATGGCACTCCATCACCTCTCAGAGTGCCTGATGTCGGGCCGCTCGCCCGCCATCCCGTGCTGTGGCTGCTGAAGTTTACACCCAACCATTAATCCACTTGACATTTACTCGAAGCGGATGCCATGCTCATAGGAATAGATTACAGTCTTCCACCACTAAGTTGTTGATTCACATACACTCCACTGCACATTTTACACAAAATTGAAGTCAGCCAATAGACAATGTTTTAATCCGGAAATGCCAGGGGGTGTTTAAATTGCCCCGAAAGTTAAGAAATAAATTATGCATATAGCAGATATGATAACATTTATTCCTGTCTGATGTGAAGAAAAAGTCTACGCGGTGAAAATGGGAAGACGAAAACGACAGACAGCCCCTCTCTAAAGGCTAAGTGACATTGCAGGTGCAGAAAGTTAGCTCGGTTTTTCTAAATACTGAACATGTGACCCATTGCAGTCATCACAATAATTGCTGTGACTAGGATGTGTATTGCATTTCGATTTTAAGGGAGCCCAGCTCTGCCTTGGGCTTCTGTACACTGATGTGACACTCCAGAAGTCATCATTGAGATGACCAGAGGGATCTGCTCTTCTACCATTCAACAGGCCATCCGTCAATGTGTCTAGTTACATTTTTTGAGTTCCTAGTGTCACTTATCTACCTCTAATAATAATAATAATAATAATAATAATAGCATGTGTGACTCAATGGGTAACAACTTCAGCTCAGACATCCAAGGGTTCTATTCCCACCCACAATTTCCTCCCACTGTCTGAAAACACAGTTTGGTGGATTGCTATTTTCATGTAACCTACAGCATTTGTGTGCCCTCTGAAGCTCTGGCATCTCGCACCAGGTGTTCTCCTGTTTTGTGCCCATGGCTGCCTAAAATGAGCTCTAGATCAGACTGGAAGGAGTGCTTCGCTATGCATCGTCGCAATATATTATTTTTGACATGCCTGTTTATTTGGATGCTAGGTAGATTACATACTAATTGCCAAGTACATGCTAATTGACATTCTTAACATAAACAAAACTCTCTATATTGTACCTGCTAAAGCATCCAGCCGAGTCATTGGTTTATTTGGGCATGTGTTTGTCTCTATTGCATACAATGTGTTTGTGCATCTGTTTGTATTACAATGCTGAATGAAAGAAATCTAAGGAAAAGACAATAGAGAGTCATGGGGTCAGAGTAGCTAGCCGACTGGACACACATTGGAGTCTGATCAACCCCAGTGGGGTTACCAGGAGGAGGGTGAATGATGCTGAAAGACCTGAAACACCCAATGATCCCTGGAACATCCAGACTGAGGCATCAGCAGTTGTATATTAAGCGCTGGTTGGATGTGGTTGGAAGATGGATAGATTTAAAATACTACCCATCGTAAATAATTGGGATCTCAATATCTGCAGGTATATTGTGTACTGATTTCCATGTCACCTCAGTGAGTGTTTCCTGATCGCATCTCTTGTTTCTCCTTGGGCTCTACATTTTGAAGAGGAGAAGGAGAGATTTATAAGCCACTTTTTTCAGTGTATTTGTATGTCTTTGATGTTCGGCACTTTTTTGGAGTTTATTAGGGAATTTCAAGTAGCATACTTGGGTCCGATGACCGGCGGCACCTTTGTAAATAGGATTGTGGGTACCATGTTTTAGTGTCTTGTCCCACCATGTGTATGTGTACGCATTGAGGCTAACCCCCAGGTTTGTGTTGTAACGTTGGGTTGGTGTTAATGTGTGAGGCTGCTTTTGGTGTGGTCGACTTAATTAAAAGAGCCTTGTTATTAAAGTCAAGGTGTCTCCGCCTTCTGCCTCTTCCAGGAGCCGTCGCCACAATATGTATTTTTTTGCATCTACATTAAATTGTTCCCTATCTGCACTTAACTTTTCCACAGAAAATGACTTGACCCCTCCATTGTCACTGTTTTTTTATAATTCTTTCAGTATTGGCGCTTCTTCGAATTGCCGTGTAACCCGAATATTCATAACCACCTTGACAGGAACTACTGTAGCAGTGCCTTCCTCCTGCAGAGTATGTCAGGGCAGGCAGGGGCTTCCGACAAGGCATGGACAATTTAAGCCATGCAGGGAAAACAGCCATTTCACCTATTCAGCCTTTGTAATGAATTCCTTTCTTCTTTTTCCAAAGGGAGGTTTCATTCAGCTTAACTCTATCAGCTTTTGTTATGCTTTCAGGCAGCCAGTCACAGTTTGAATGTGAAAATTGTTTTGGAAAAATTGGCTCTCCATTTCAGTTCTCTCACATTGACATTCGTTATGGCCTGAACATGTCCCATGTCTAATTAACTTCCTTTGCATGTGGTAGAAGATGACAGATTTCCTGTAGATGTTCTAATTTGTAGTATTCCTGGAATCTGAGTGCCTTAAAGCAAGTCAACCATTTTAGTGCAGGCTGAGCTAAGACTATCTTAAGGATTAGCGGTACTTTTTTTGCCCTTATTTTTTAGCTAGAAGCCGAGTGTCAGGTCGGAGCTCTGAACACTCTCTCTCTTGTTTATATCTCACCCCCCTAAAAACATTCACTTTTACTACTCTCTTTAGATTCAGAAAACTCATTCTAAAGCAGAAAGTAATTGATCTTAATTCCTCCAGGGGTCCACTGAAAGGTAAATTGGTTGCATAATCATCGTAGACCCAATGAATTAGAATTTAAGCTCAAGTATCTGTATAGACACTTGCTGTTATTTATTTATGAATTCATCTATTTACTATTTTTTCACCCCATAGAAGGCTGCATGCAAATGTGGTATTACGTTGCCGAAAAGGCATCTCTATGAAGTGAAGACGTACTCTGCCGTGTAAACAATTGAGAGCTGCAAAGGCTTCTGTGAAATTCCCAAAGCCTTTTGAGGCCACATAATATTTGCACTTACACTACCGTTCAAAAGTTTGGGATTACTTACAAATTTCTTTGTTTTTGAAAGAAAAGCAAGTTTTTGGTCTATTAAAATCACATCAGCTTGATCAGGAGTACAGCGTAGACATCGCTAATGCTGTAAATGACTATCGTAGCTGTAAACAGCTGTTTTTTTCATGTCTACATAGGTGTACAGAGGCCCATTATCAGCAACAATTGTGTCCCTATGGAATGTTGTCTTTGCTAATGCAAGTTAATCATTTTAAAAGGTTAATTGATCATTTGAAAACCCTTTTGCATTATGTTAGCAATGTCAGCAAGGCTGCAATTACTACAAATGGAGGATTCTTTGACAAATGCAAATTTTGAAAAGCACAATTATAATTTCAATTAAACATCATTAATTCTAACTTTTTCAATGACTAAATTTCCTGTTCATTTGGCTATATTTACTGTTCATTTCATGAATGTTGTCATGGAAAACAAGGGAATTCCTAAGTGACCCCAAACTTTTGAACTGTAGTGTATAAATAGCCCCGCACTGGTCTCAGGATCCTAAACACACAAAATTTGATTCTAACAAATTTGGAGTCTATTTTGGACTACACCATTGCACTATAACAGTAGCTCCATGAAGATGTCACCAGTTCATTAAAGAAATAATTATAATGTCAGGGTTGGCTGAGGTTGTCCTTGTGTACCAGCAGGGACAAAAGGAAATGATATGGTTCCCATGCACGAATTTCACAGGATGTCAGCGTGCGAGACACCAAGGGGAGAGGTGGAGTGGTGAGTGTTGCAAGGTCATCAGAAGGTAGATACCACTATGGCATACAGGTGTGGGTGACAGTTTGAGAGGAGGAAGCTGCCATCATTGAGGCACACATAGTGTGAGATACTGTCAAAGTACTGGGGTGTGGGGCTGCACAGAACAGGGGACAGGCACAGATATTCTGTGCCCTTGCTGTCATTCAAGAAGGATGGAAGGTGCAGTGCTGTGGTACAGGGTAAGCCTTGAGAAAACAGAATCTCTGACTAGTGCCATTTTCTCTGTTTTTGATGAAATGCACTTCAAGTACAAAAGCTATTTTAACAGAAAATGCCCAAGAGGCACCGGAAGTTTCCTTTTCATGTTTGTGTATGTAGTTCAAGCACAGAAATATCTAGCCTACCTCTTACCCTGCTGTTTAATCTCAGTTATGTTCGCTGTGGGCCATCCTTTGAATTTCTTCCAAACGCTGTTCTCTGAATTTTATCCATGGAAAGACTTGGAGGTAACACAATCGCTGTTGCAGTTCCAACAAAGGCAAAATGTTTTTTTTTTTTGTTTTTTTATGGCTATTCCTTCTCAATTAGCTGACATTAATCTGTGCAGAAGTTTACTGAGGTGTCAGCAATTCATAATGAGTGTTCTCCCAACCTGTGTGATAATCCAGCTAGCTGGGTTCTTGACATCAATTATGAGTCAACATTGATTCACGCACTGTAAATCTTCCCTGGAACACTATCAATCCAAGTCCAGTCCCCATATTTTAACATCAAAACAGCACCTGTTGCTCTAGTATATTTCGGTTTTGGTGAACATTTGCTCCTTTGCATTATTACACATGATTTGCAATGAGTTGGTCTATTATTGTTACTACTGTTGTCATTCTTGTTATTGGTGTCATCATCGTTATTGTTATTTTGGTTTAAATCCACAGACAGTATAAAAACTGTATGATGTGTTTTTACAATGTTTGTGCTGCTCAATCTTTCTGGATATGAAAGCAATGACAGTAGCATGATTCTGGTTTAAGGTTTACAAGATTTTGTATCAGATTAAAGATTAAAGAAATTACCGTGTTCCCTTTGGACTGGAGTATTTTAATTCAGCGCTTTGATCTTTGCAGTGACAAAAGAAATCAAGAAGCTTCTAAGTAAGTGAGCAAGTTCAGAACAAAGTCAACAGTAACATCAAGACGGCTCTCTCCACAGAAACTCCCCTCTTCATTGCCTTGGCCAATTAGAAGTAAAGGATTATTGTTTATCAGGATCAGTACATTATTCATGCAGTTAATTATGCATTTATGTCTCCATACATATGCATATTGTTTGAGAAATGGTAATGTTATAAGTGACTTAGGCATTTTCCTATGAGGAAAAAAAAATTACAAATATTTTTTGCAAGAATTAGAATATTTAAATGAGAGGTTTTATGTACCTGGTGTTCTTTGTAAAGAGATCTATATTATCGGAATCAGAATAATAAACAATACAGTCACCAAGAGTAATTGCATAAACACGTGCCTATAATGTCAAAACAACAGTTATTCATTTGATTTTTCAAAGCCATGAATACTATTGTCTTGGATAAATTGCCTTTGTATGATACATGCCTTCCATCTATCACTTCATTTGCATAATTTGTGAATGACCATGTGATAATAAATCTGAGAATATTCTAAATAAAAACATTTATTAAGAGCATGATTAAAAGATCCCTGAATCTCGGTACTGGATAGGCATTTGAAAGATGCATGAATGATCAACATCATATATAAAAAAAAAATATGTATATATATTACATTGATGACAGTCTGTTTCCCCTTGATAATTATTCAGTCATAGCATACATGCATGTTTTAACACACATGGCAATTTTAGCATCAACAGTAGTCATCATCTTCATGATGAATGCCATATTATATTTGTTAGTAACTGCCTTAATATTTACTTCAATTTATCGTTCATAAACTTTGCCTGGAATTCACTTTCAGAGATATTTTCAGTGAAACCAATGAAGCAAATTAGGTTACAAAGAAATCTGTGAGAAAAACAAGATCTGAATGAAAACTGGAAGGCGAGTCCAAATTGCCAGGCCATGTGATATCATTAAATTATGAACAACTATTAGGCCCGATTTATTAATATACTAGACCAGTATTATAAATTATGCAAAATGAATGTAGTATAACGTGTCAGGTACCTACCTACACGCATCTTTTAAAAGGATGCTTCAGAATTGTATGTTACCTTATTACCTAACAACCCATTTTCTATCATTTTCAGCCTTGTGCTGCTTTTAAAACTAGGATCATTGTTATTTTTTAAGAAAAGAGCAATTTAATATATATCCATGTGGATACATTAATTTTCCAGCAATATTCAAGACATTGGAAGCATTTGGATATGGTTAGCAATATTCATAGGTTAGTGATATTGCAATGGATTGATAAAGGTACAGCATTCTCCTTGCAGTCGAAGTAAATATGCTAAACATCATTTCATGTGCAGCAAGTGGCTAGCCAGCAGGGTTCAGATTTGAATCTGTGCCGGTGTTCTCCCCATGTCACACGAGATTCCTCTGGCTTCCTCCCATAGCCCAAAAAACATGCAATTAGGCGAATTAGCAGATTTGAATTGCTCGTAGTGTATGTGCCCTGTAATGGGTTGGCATCTTGTCCAGCGTGTATGATAACCTTACACCCGATGTTGCCTGGGATAAAAACATAAATGAACCCCGCTCCCCCAAGACCCTGCAGTCAGAAGATGGATTAGAAGATGCATGGATGGGTTAGAGGAGTTTCACTTGAGATTACACCTGTCACTCGTTGTGATTTCTACGTCACTCTTCGTATGATAATTCATCGAGGATCATTTTGTCTGTAACTTTTTTCCCCCTCTCTCTCATGACAGATAACTGTGACAGCCCCCTGGTGTCCATTCTGCCCCAGGCATCTTTTGAGAGCTCCTCACAGTCATCGGAAATCCACTCTCCGCGTTTCGCCAAACTTAACAGGAGAGACGGTGAGAATGACTTCAGATACAGTCTGCCTCTCAGTGTTGACCTGTAGATGACTGTGCTGAGAAGACAATAAGTTGGAAGGGCTGTGTCTGTGTCTCTGTGTCTGTTTCTGTGTGATAATGCTCAGTGTATTTGGGCGATTTCGAATGAGATGGTACCTCAACACTTCAGCCTCAGCTCAAGAAAGAACCCCAGGGCACAAATGTGTTTCCACACAGTGCAGAACAGGCATCATAATAACCCTCATTATAAAGAAAAAAATTATACGCATGCTGGACTGCCCTACTGGTGTGGCATATTTTGTCAGGTTGTAAACATGCAACATGTCACTGTTTGTTGTTATTGTTTCGTATTGTCGACCTGAGTAAGAAAGTTAACGAAATCTTAAGGGTCAAGGGCTTTATACTCGGCTGAGATGCTAATTAATTCATATTAATCTGCATAATCCAACCTGTTGAAAACGAGGCATTTTGTGAGAATAAGCTCTTTTTCAAAAGATCTTCAGCATTTTTATCATAACTAAAATCGGTTATTTTTAGCCATGACAAACCTCTGCGATCCCTGTGGCAAAGGAAGTGATCCCTGTCCACAGAGGTAGTTTGTAAACGGCACGTATACCCCGTGGAAGAAGCCCAGGTTTGGTATTCCGACCCTGTCCGCTCCTTGCCACAGCATTTTAGCCTCTAGCAGCTGAATAATGAAGCTCTGTGCCAGTGTTATCCTGTTTCTCCAGCCAGAAAGTTGGCTTCCTGGCTAGCTGGTTGGCAGAGCCATTTGTTGTGGAAACTGGTGAAAGCAGGGCAGCCTCCTCCAGATAGATTTTTTTCTTCTTCCTTCAAAGCGAGGGTGTGTCAGTCCTTGACAGATGTTACAAAGTGCTGACACATTTACTTTTGAACAGAAATTAATGCCCCGTCCCCTGGAGGGCTACATGCTTCAGGCAAACATGCTATGTCTATTCCAGTACTCCAGGGTTTATAAAGCACATTTCGTATGATTCAGCTGCTCTTTACTATGTCCAAGGAAAATCAGGTCTGACCATTGACATGTTTTAGTCTGCTGTGCACAATTAAAGGGCATGTGGAGTGGCAAAGTACTGTGTTTTGGTAATTTGTTTGAGAGTAAACTGCTTGTTAAAGAATAAAACTTGTAATATCTTTAAGTTCTGGTCCCTTTTGGGCAATCAGTACATTTTTTCCCCTTATCTTTCACTTTATTGTCATCCTCAAAACCAGCAAATATTCATCTTTTCATGTATTTGCTATCTCTCTGTTTACTATCCCCGGGATTTGATGTGTGGTATTTAGTTTCATAGCAAACATCATGTTCTTGGTTATCTGCATAAGTAAACATGTATTGACCAGCCTTAAATGTAAGAGTGAATTTCCTTCTCTGCATTCTCATATGACATATCAGCTGAGATTGATTAAGATAGAACATCTGGTTACTAAAAGTCCCGGTAAAGGCTACCCTTTTGATCACCGTGAGATGCAATGCAATAACCCACTCCACCTCACTTATATAGCATGATGTAGTCTACGTAAGGCATAACGTCACCAAAGCTAACTTTAATGTAAGAAGATCATCCATCCATCCATCCATCCATACATACATACATACATACCAAAACGCTTTATCCCATTCAGGGCCACGGGGGGGCATACAGCCTATCCTAAGCAAACTAGGTCACAAGGCGGGGGAGACCCTGGATGGGGTGGTGAGAAGATCAGTCTGACAAATTTGGCATTTTGGTGAAATTCACTTCTTTACACTACCTCAGCATTCCTACGGCAAGCAAACTGTCCAAACAGAGACAGGCAATTACCAAAGAGGCTGACAAGGAAAGTCTTTCTATGGTGTGTCAGACATTGTCATATCTATGTTGTTCAGAGGGCAGATCCAGCATATAAAAGTTGCTCATCTTGGAAAGCTTTTCGTTCTAAAATAAATTAGACTTCAAACATATCTGACCATTAAAACACATTTATTATAATACTTGTAATGCAATAATATAAAATTACAGACTGCCTCATCCTAATCAAAGTGGCACAATGGTGAAAATATTTACAGTGGAGAGAATCCAGAAAAATAACATGAAAACAAGTACTCATTTTATTTTGGAACCTAAATATTGTCACCATACAATATTGCAGTGTACAGGGGCAATAATCCATCCACCCATCCATCCATCCATTGTCTAGCCGCCTTTTCCCACACAAGACCAGAGTGGGTCTGGAGCATATCCCTGGAAGCACAGGGCACAAGGCAGAAGACTGTGGATGAAATGCTGGTAAAAAATTGACAAATAAAATGAAACACATGGGACTTGACTTTTGTTTCCTACGTTTGATTTTCTCTGACAATGTTTCTTCTGGAATCATACTCCAGGCTGGATCCTGTAATAGGACACGTGTAACCCACACGATGTTGGTGAGGTCTCACATTGTAGACCGTCGTTATTTGAGGGACTCTCAAACTCACGCTGCCTTTCTCCTGCTTCAGGAGGGGGAGGCTGGGCTCCGAGGCGGTCAGACAGGAGCCAGTGGCTACAGGTGGACCTGAGGGACAGGATGGAGGTCACAGGAGTGGCTACGCAGGGCTGCTACAGCAGCTCCGACTGGGTCACCAGCTACATGCTGCTCTTCAGCGACATGGGCATGGCCTGGAAGCAGTACAGGCAGGAGGATGGGGTTGGGGTAAATCTTGTTTCCTTGTTTTCTTACTGGCTTTGATTTATCACCATTACTTTCATTATTATATTATTATTGTGTTACGCCTAGAAATTAACGTGTAACATGCATGGGCTTTTTTTTTTGAAAAACCAAAAAATTGTGATATTAAATTTACTTCAGGGAACAGATAAGTTTTAATTTATGAATGGCATCAAATGATGGAACTAAACAGCATCGAAAATACATAAGCATGAGACTTACATACACCTTTTTGAAATCTTAAATTGCCTCAAACGGAAGCTCATTTCTAAAGATCCTGCGTAAGGTACGCAGTTCTTTTACAAGTTAAGTGACAAAAACTGGAAGAACACAGGCAGTCAGAACAGAGCAGGGTTTTTTTTTAATGTTTTTTACAGTCATTTCAAATTCTAGCTTTATCAGAATGTCATGTTTTACACACAGATATGAGCGTTTGTGCTTGTGTGCTCTTGCCTCTGCTATGTCAGCATCAGTGCCTGAGATCGCTGACACAAGAAGCAACCTGCTGAAGGAAGAGGCACACGCATATACGTACACGCACACACATCTGTAAACACTGATGAACTGCAAGATGCTATATTTGTGCCGGAGGAATATCATTGCAACCTAATGTTGGACTGATTAATGAGCGTTACCTATAACTGTGGATCTTCTCTCTGTGGTGGTCGGCTCCCCTTCCCGGTACATATGTAAATGTGCACTGTAAGATCTGAGTTAGGGCTTGAAGTTTTCCCTCACTGTCATTCTGAGGAGGATTCTTTGAGCACAACTTTCAAAATATTCAAAAAATAACCACGATACATAGAGCCTGCGTGAAAATAAATGTGTCCTCGCTTGTGTACACATTCTGATTACAGTAACAGTGATGCGTATTTCGATGCGCATTTATTAGGTCTTTTTTGGTAGGATCCAATTCTGGCTATTTGCACTAAACGTTAGGTATCTGTAGACCATGGGCAAAAGCATGAAAGAGTCTTTGAGAGTCCTACTGAAGAGCTTAGTAGGGTTCACATGCCCTTTGAAATGGAAAATGTCATCCGTGTTCTTTCTGTTCGCTCACCTCTGCTACAGTAGAGTAACCCGGATTTCCTCGCGCAATAAAGCCTGCCTGTGGATGCCTGAAGTACGCAAAACCTTCACTACGTTGCTTCTGCCGGTTCATTAAGATGCAAAGCTACACGCCTTCAGACATGCTTAAGCCCTCAGGCTTCCATAATTGGCAATAGTCAGCGACGCTAGCAGGTGTGTTTTAGTACGGCCGGCAGTGCCGCGCTTTCTGTAAGTGCCTCAATATTCATGACCATAATCGGAGAATATTAAACGGAAAATATGGTGTCTGAATTACTTTTGTCCTGAGTCCCCGCAGAATCACATTTATAAAGAATCTATGAGGCGGTGGCCTTGGTGATGGCCGACAGATACATCGTAAAGGGTCACTCCGCAAGCTCCAATAAGATCGCCGATGTCCGAGAGGTGACTTTGTGGCATTGTCACCAAAATGATGATCCCTGGGCCACTGAGTTTGTTATCCTTCATCACAGTTTATCATGCTGTATGCTGTATCACATTTAAACATCCCCCCAGACAACTAATCCCTGCATTAAGAATGGAGGATTCAGGTATTTCAGCAGTTAGGTTTTGTATGAGGCAGCAAATACTCCATAGCTGACTTGGGCACATTTTAATCCCCTTCCTGCAGTGAAACTGCTCTGTCAGTTACTGCAGGGTGCTTTGTTAGCATGTGTACTTAATTGAATTATGGGAAAGCCTTGTTTGTTCCTTTAGCTCCTGGCATGTAAACACAAACCTCTCGTTTACCTTGATGAAGTCGTTACTGGGTGAAATAACATCGCAATTCAGACCAGGGCACCTGAAAGGAAATTTCCCCAGTTTCTAGTTTATCGGATTCCCTCTTTCACAGGACAGGAGGTAATGACACTGGATTCTTCCAGAAACTACCGAGCTGCAGTCTCAGAGTGTAATTACTGGTGCTGAACATACAAATAGTATGATAAATGGCAGCCCCTAGGTTCAGTTACTTTATTCATTTCTCATCTACACAAGCATAAAGTTTAAAACAGATTCAAAGCTCTTCTTAACATCCTTAATAACTAAGAAAACAAATATTCAATGGCACTTCTATCTAAAGCAGTTTTAAAAATAGTCCATTTTCTTCAGCTAGATGCCCATCACACTTAAGGTATGAATGTTTCTTGAGCATGCAACATCCGAGCACTTTGATGAACTTGGACAGGTTACATCCTTGCCCTTTACCTGTAACACTAATATTGATCTAGTTATGGTTCATTTTAACAAGACAGTTACACTGATATTTGTCTACGACTTCAGCGGTTAATACATTTTAAGTACCTTAAACATTTGATACCGAACACTCATCATGTGGCTCTGCTTGTCATCGTCGCTACATCTGGATGGAGAAAACTGCTAATGGAGGAAATGAGAGTGTGGTGTATTTAGGGTGGGTCGAGGCTCCTGGAACAAGGACATGGGACATTTCTAGATCTCCAGGTCATTTACTGCTTGTCATCCATCTCTGTGAATGTATGTGTTGCTTATGTCGCCCATATGATTCTCATTTAGAGAAGTAATTAACTGGCTTTATATAATCAGGTGGGCTGAAACAAGGATAGCAAACTAGGAGGAGCAGAACATCTAAAGGAAGCTTTTCAGGAGTCAGGCGTGAGGCAAGCTGTTTCATGGTTTAGCATTACTATTGAGTTTACAATGGGTCCATAATTCAATTCACATAATTTGCATGTGTCTTGAGTCATCTATCTTTGTATTAGCTGGAAGACTGACCTTGAATGGTTTGATTCTGCAATGTGCATGGTGGCCCAGGTGAGCCAGCATTGCCATTTTACCTTCTTCTTTAGTGTAAATGTTGCAACTGAAATCCACTCTACATCAGGCCAAGAATTCTGAACAGTTTAGCAAGCAGTTCTGTTTGTCAGCTTCTGTTTAAGACGGCTTACCTCAGTGGGTCACGGCTGCTGCCCAATGAACACACTTGTCCTACAACCAGCCAGTGCTCCTTTGCGAACTGACCTGCTCGACATTCATTGGCTGACTGCCCGGAGATTTGCAGGGTCACTGCTTTGACCCTGCCCATGGTACTGTGAGCATACCAAAGATAGAGTGTTGTTGAGTTTGGACCACACAGCAGGCATGCTTCCTTATTGGATCTTCATATAGGTAATGGATGCTTATGTGGAAATAGTTTTTGATTTATTGGATATATTTCAGGCAGGGTGTGCTTTCTCCTGCCCTCAGGAAACTCCTGCCCAAGCACATTATGTTTAAAACAGCAGTGGCAGATGGTGGGGTTGTGTGGCTGGTGGAGAAAGGGCTATCATGGGTGGTACAATTTAAGGTCTCCTAAAGAATCAGAACCACAGGCTTCTCAGTGAAAAGAACCAGCCCATTCACACAGGGGTTCACCCTAAGGACAATTTTGTATGGAATTGTAGTGCACTTGCATTCTGGGGGATAGTAAACATTCAAAACATGCTTTCCTGAAAGAACACTTTCCCCGAGAAGGAAATTATCTTAGCACTGAAGCTAACAGTATTTTCTTGATGCCATAGTGATTCCTCCAGCCTCACATGTTATAGCTTATCAGAGAAGTATTTTTATGTTGCCACACTAAAACAGCACACAGACTTCTTACAATCTGCAAGATCAATTAGTTTGGAAGTTCCTTCTCTAGGGCATAAGCTGTTTAATGCTTTTCAGTTTTACAGTAGGAGCTGCTGGATGCATACACATTTTTTGTACAATTGTATTAAGTTGGCGCAAGACAGCATGTTTCAGCAGGACATCATAACGAACACTTTGGCAGAAAACAATTGGTCCTATCGGATTCCAAAACCATTAATAATTAACCATCACAGCTGTAATCCGGCACAAGGTAGTTTACCCTACAGAGAGGAAAGAAACAGAAATGATTTAAGGACCTTACATCACATGACTCGCTGATCAGGCAGATTTTTACTATGCAACATACACTTATCTTTTTATTGACTTTAGTTTCAGAAATTGAAGTGGGATTTTTGTTTAAAATTCCATTTATTTTTTAGTTTTTCTGTACTATGGTGAATGATCCAAATCTTGGGTGCCTTGCTCCAAACAGCCTTCCTTTTTTGGGTATTACAAGTACACGACATATCCACCATAACTGCCTCATTGACTCCAGATTAGTAAATGAGGTAACGTGATTTCAGCATTTTTAAAAGTCTCCCATTACCATTGATTGATGGTGCTCCCTGAGCTATTCTTAATTAAAGTGCTTTGATTGGATTGGAGGGGCACGTTTACGTTCTGCAGGCATAGCATAGTGATTGTCAGCCCTTCTCAAGGAATGTTTATAAAGAAGCCAAACTTGTCTTTATAAAAAATATTTGTCATTTCTAAATATTGGAATTCAGTTACACATGCCTGTATTGGATGGATTATATTTAAACTTTGAAACTTTCAAAAAAATAAAAGGATGAGTATCGATGTTAATTCTGGTTATTATATCCTTCTTTAAATAACAACTGCTAAGACTATATGAAATTAAAATGTAAAAGCACAAACATGTGACTAAATGTCTCATGTTTAAATTATATTTAAATGTAATTTAAAAATTTCAAACAAGTTCTTGCATTTTAATAAAAGAATCATTGCAAATATTTTTCCTGTGACTAACACAAACTGTTTTTTTTTTTTTAAAAAAAGGCAAACAATGGCTAATTTAACTCACACATTTAAATAATTCCATCAAAACCCTGGAATAACCAAAGTACAGCTGTTCTGTAGGGTAAAAACCCTATAAATCATGTATAACCAAGACCAAGGTAGGAAACCACCAGTCAACACAGTGTGTGTCTTTCTGCAGCCAAATTAAGGCAGGGTAAGTCCCCCTGAATACTGCACAGTTGGATGAAGACATGTTGCTTGTTTTCCACTGGATGGACTTAAAAACAATGACTTAAGCAATATAATGTGATGTTTCTGAACGCTGGTGTTTCAGTGAGGGTTTGAAAACTGAAGTGGAGTGTATGAAAAAGCATCTGAACACAAAGGGATGGGAGGGGAGGGTTTATGTAATAAATGTGATTTTTATGAGTATACAAAAGGAAGAATAGTGAACTTTAGAATAGTAAAAGAATGGCAGAATTTATTAGAATAGTATTGTACTTTAGTAGAATAGTACTGCAATTCAGGTATTCCTGCTAACAATAAAAAAAAAAAAAAAACTGGCTGTGTTATAACACTACTTTGAACGCACCGGTTGTTTTGATTAACTTGTTGACAGTGTTTTTTATTACAAAGTTTTATTCCTTTTGCCTACTGAAGGTGCAGAAAGTGCTTTTGTTAATCTTGTCGTTCACCCTAGTTTAAACCTCAAAGAAGGAGCACAGGATCTCAAAACTAGCAGAGATGCTTTCAATTTGAACTTAACGCAAATGTTGTGCTCTTTTGGGACAAGCCAAGGAGATATAGCATACTACTGTGCTGGAATCTGATCAAGCCTGCAGAGTGGTGGCCATTGCAGCATATGAGAATGTCGTCCAAAACAACATACATCTGAGGAAAACCTGGGGTCAGCCAACATCTAGCACCCCTGCAGGAGTCAGTTTTATGGGGCATGCTCAAGGACCCACATGTAATCTGTTTATATTGCCAGTCAAGGGATTTGAACCAACAAACATCAGGCACTAAGGCCACTAAGCTAGATACCATCATATTGGATAAAGAGTTGATCTGTCTGTCCGTTTCCTTTGAAAAGAAAAAAAAATGCATCTATATATGTATTGCTGGCATTCATATTATTCATAGCATATGACAAAACAGACTTGGCTGTTTTTGTTGTAGCTACTACACAGCATTTATAATCTATCCACATCCCATAATGCTGTGTCCCAGTATGCCTGGGAGGAGGAATGTACCAGGCCACATGCGGCTGACAATACACTAAACAGGATGTCAATCCATCAGATAATGAAAATCTGCTGTCAATTAGGGTGACCAATCCCCATAATTTGTTTGTTATTGGACTCTGGCTGGAAACCTGAGTACCTGCAGTAAATAAACATGAGGACAACATACAAATGTCACATGTACGCAGTGTCAGGACAGGAATCCATCGCATAACCCAGACTGAGTGAGGCCACAATGCCAGATATTCTGTATACACTGTATTTACCAGATATTTGTTTATAGCTAATTACAATTTTCAATCCTCCATCCAAAGATGCAGCTCCCCTCATTGAGACAGACTTACTACAACCATCGCTAGGTGACTGCCTTAGTCTATAGGCTGTTTTAGTAATATGCATATTATCTGTGAATAATCTTAAACAGTCAAATAAACAGAATTATGTCTGGAAATACATATAAGAAAATTGTTCTCATTTTGATGTTCAACTTGTATCTTTCATAGTGGAAATTTAAATACAGATTTGGCCTAAAATATTGGTGGCCTGTCACTTTTCTTCACAAGACTCATGATGGACAAAAATATTGGAACCCACAGACTAATATTTTGTACCACAGCTTTTGGAGACAATAATTGCAATCAAGTGCTTCTTGTAGCTCTGAATGAGGTTTTTCACTTCTCAAGTTTGACCCTTTCTTCTTGAGCAATTAGCTCCAGTTCTCACAGGATTGATGGATGCCATCCTTCACCTGTGAATTTCAGCTGCCTGCACAGATGTTCAGTGGGATTCAGACCAGGACTTATGGCATACCATTTCTGAAGGTCTGATTTAATCTCCTCATTCATTCTTGGGTGCTTTTTGAAATATGTTTCATGTCATTATCTTGCTGGGGAGCCCGTGATGTGTGACTGAGACAGCTTTATGACTCTGGGCCGTATGCCCTGATAGTATTCTGATTTCATAGTGCCATGCACAGCTTCAAGGCTTCCAGTACAAGGGACAGCAAAGCATCCTCATAACATTACTCCATGTTTCATTGTAATGATGGTAATTCTTCTTTAAAAGCTTTGTTTCGTTTTCTGTGAACATAGAGTTGGTATGATTTACCAAAAAAGCTCCAATTTTGTTTTAGGAAATAGGATCTTTGTGGGTTTTCTACGTATAACCCATTATCATTCAGATGGTTATGGATGGTGCAACCTGAAACACTTACGCTATGAGCTTTAAGGTCAGCTAGGATCTGTTCAGAAGTTTTCCTTGGTTCTTTCTCTACCACTAAAGCAGTCTTTCTCTTCAGTCTTTGGTCTATTGCTCTCTTGTGGTTCCATCTTGGGATGTGAACTATGGTTCCATGGGCCTTAAAATGATTGATGATGTTAACCACCATCAATCACAGGAACACCAAGCTCATTGGAGATGGTCTTATAGCCTTTTCTTTGACCATGCTTGGCTATAACCTTCTTCCTAACCTCAGACAACTATCTGCTTTTCCTCCTCTTTTCCGTGTTTAGTGTGATAC
>JAACJT020000030.1:4333738-4355755 GCA_009936485.2 Gymnarchus niloticus
TGTGATACTAATTAAATGAGATGAGTCTGCTTGAAATATCATTACAATAGAATTATTTATTGTAAATTCTAAGGGGTATCAAAAATATTGTACAGGCTATTTTGATTGTCTTTGCTGAAGAAACAATTTTTTTTTGTTTTGTTCCATTGTCATCTAAAGAAAAGCTTATATAGATGGTAAAAAATATTTTAATTCCATTGTTTTGCAGGAGGAATGATGCATTATTTATATAAAATGCAAAGGTACCAATATTTTCCACTGCGTTTGTATAAAATAAACTGTTCCATTTCACAGCACCTCATCAAGATCTTGCTTTCTGCCATGTCAGGATGAAGAATCGTCTCTGTGCCTGGTAATTGTAGAGGTAGCATACCTTCTGCCCCATACTGTTCAGCACACGTTCAATCCATACCTTCCCTAACAAGCCCAGCAAATTGTTCTTCCACTCTAAAACATCTCCCGCTCTTACCTCTGAAAAAATACACGTTTAACCCATAAATCACCCTAACTAGTGCATAAGTTAATTATCTCATACTATTGCCAACCAAGCTCATGGATATAGCTTATTTTTTCATCTTTCCTGTTTATTACCAGCCCATCCACTGTGCCATAAATTTATCTCACAGCAGTCTAGATCAGCCACTAATACACACGTTGCTGTTTGCTGTGGGACAGAAACAGGCCTATCCTTCTACAATGACCTTCCCAAGTGGCATGTAAGATATGTTGCCAGGAACTCTGCAATCCCCCAGAGTTCTGCACTGTTCCTCTCATACACAGTATTACAGGGTCTAAGCCTGGCATTGTTCGACTCTTGTGTCTGGGAATGGTTTATCAGATACCAGCATGTAAGGAATTATTGTTTTGCTTAGACTTTTTGCATTTGTTTTTAAAACTGTAAAACTTATCTTACCCTAATTTTATAAAAGTCTTACCTTTTAAATTCATAACCGGATTATGCAAAGTAAAACTTTTCCTCCTTATAACATGTGCTTCTTAATTCATTTATATGCAAAAACATCAATGGTTTCTCCTTAAAAAGTAAAACACTGGCCACACTAGATTTTTTTTTTCCCCCTAACCAAATAATCATATAATGTATTTTAATGATAAAACATCAACCATAATGTGACAGATCTTGTATTTCAGCACGACAGCTACTTTTCCCAGCTCTGCCCTTGACTTTGTATATTTGTGATGCATCTGTGGCAGTAAGTCATCCTGACCACACCTCCAGATATAATCACCTGACCAGACGAAATAAGGAAGAGCAGTTCTCATTTCTGCAGATGTGTTACCATGTCTTTAGTTTGTTACACTGTCTATATCTGGAATGGCCAAAATGTGGACAACATGCAGTTGTTTGTGTGTACCTCTGTAGCTCTTGTGTACCCACATATACTGTGTACACTGTGTAGCTCTCTTCTGTCATTCACTAAGCATGTGCACATCTCATGTTCAGGGTGTTTCCCATTAAAAGTCAGATTATGAAAAGGCGGGAAGGAGCAGAACTGACTGAAGTTGTGGGCTCACCTTCAGGTTAAGGTCAATTAGATGGTTTGATGGTTAAGCCGACCAGCACTGCGTCTGGAAACCGAACATACAGTCATCGAATTCTTAGCCTCCAGAGAAACTGTGTGTACAGTAAAGTCTAATTATTATCAGTGTGATTGTGACAGTCTTAGCACATTTTGTATATGTTATAGTCACTCCTTGCCTTTTTAATTTAATCATAGCTTCTGAAGAATAATTGACAGTAAAATGAATCATAACTCTAGTGGTATCGACACTTTCAAAATCATTCCGTACCTAAAGCCTCTCTGCTTCAAAGTGTTTTCATATTAGACAGAATATAAATATTAGACAGAAGTTTTCAAGCTCACAAATAAGACTCATTTCTGTTAAATTCATTAAAACAGTCATCCCTAGAGTTTCTTCCAGTTATAGCGAATGTGTTTATGTACATCCTTTTTTCCATGTGAGAATCTGAAATTGCCTGTTATCCTCTGTAAACAGGTCTACGGAGTTACTGTGCATATTTATTTGTTTTAGTTTCTTGTACATTTATTTATTTTCCGTTACGTGTATACCTGGTTTCTAAACTTGTTCAGAATGTTGCACGTACTCGCTCAGCCTTGGGTTATACCGCTTAAGAGTTGAAGTCTCTCCTGGGAAAGACGGCACGTCTGATAAACAGATGCACATAATCGAGATGAAGGAAGACTAAAAACCTCTTAATGAACATGACTGTCTTGTTCCACAGCTCAGACAGGAATAGAAGCCGCCGATCTGCATGAATGGTAACTAACCTGGGTGTTGGGATCTAGAGGGAACAGAAACGCATCGGTCCTGACAACACACAGCCAGCACCACGCATTAGGAGGACAGTTTCCAGGATGTGTTGCTGCATTGTCTCCCAGCCGGCAAAAGTGACTCATCGTGGGACCGGATGTTCCCCCAGCGTACTGAGTAATCGAGCAGCCATCAAGGGATACCAGCTGCCAGTTTAGTGATGCAACTTGATTTGACGCTTGCCTAATGTTACCACTCTTGTCTGGTTGGTCACCAAGAAACTTCATTTAAGCTGTTACATTTTCTGCATATAACTTCATGATTTTTTTTACTGACAGTGTTAATTATCCAGTTTTAGGCAATATTTATGTAGCAGCACTCCATCAATGACTTACTCTTATGCTCGTATGGATTTTCACTCTGTATGGCTCCTGTTTTCACTTCTTATATCCCATATTATTGTGCAGTAGTCATCTACAGATTGGTAAACAAAACTATCTCTGTGTTGCTCACAAGTTAAGGTCTTTTGTCTGTTTCTCTCATGCGCAGTTAACTCCATTGCGTTCTTTCGGTTTCTTCAAATAAGCCTTCCAGTCACGGAGGCGCTGCAGCGACAAAATCTGCTTGAATAGGATTCTTCTTTCATGTCCTTCGCTTTGTGTTTTCATTTTGGAATGGGCTCTCCATGGCGCTCTGCAGGAGACGTTGATCATATCGTCTTGTTACTTGGCCCGGGAGGTTAAACACACTAATGGTCACGGGCCTTTCCTTCACTTGAACTCCACACTGTTTCAGTTTGCAGAGCGACTGATGGTGTCTGTGTGGTAAATGACAAGACACTACTTGACATAACATATTTTATGTCTACCGTGAAGCTTTCATGAAAGCAGAGGCACCGAGAATATCTCTCATTACACAATGGTCAGAGAGAAGGCCAGATGGACTGAATATGCAGTAGCTAGTAATGAAATTTTATACTATCAAATATTTATTGTTCTACTTAATTCTGTCAGGTAGCCACTTTTGATTAAAAATGGTCAAGATTAATTTATTTAGCAGTCATTTACAATTGTTTTTTTCAGTACAGTGTTTGGTACTGAAATTTCTGAACATGTTTGGGGGCCATCTGCTGTGAAGAAATTCTTATGAGTGGACAAATATTTATTTTAATTCACATTTGAAAGACACGTCTTAAATTGTTCAATATCAACCAAAGTAACAAACGGGAATAACTGCGGCAGTTTGATATTGCCTTTGAAAGTCCCTGTGCTGTTTCAGATTCAGAACGAATGGGAGAATATTAATTTGGGCACTGTGCTTCTGTGTAATGTCACTGTTCATGGCATCAGAACGTTGCCTAAGGGAACGCCACTTATTCCATCTGACAGAGTTTTCATGTTATGTCAATGGCTTTTAAAGGCGAGATAGTCGTAGCTTTACCTATTCCATCAAATGTCTTCATTGTGTCTGTATTTTGCCATGATCTCTTGACGGATAGCATTACTGATATTTGTTTACTCATCATGATCAATTGCCTTATAAGATAAAAGTCATCGGTTTCATATGTTGGGTCAAGGTAACTCAAAAGTCACATTAAAGTTTAAAGTATGCAGTCATAACCCTAAAGCATGCGTAGTTAGGGCAGAGTCAAGGTGACCAAGTCCCTCATCTACCCATTGTAGATATTACATTTGAGTATTTCAATGGCATTTACTAAGAGCTCTGTAAAATCACAAACATACTGTATATAATTCAGTGATTTCTGCTTTTTGATGATTGGGTCCTGTATGCATTCAGTTCTTTATTGATACATAATAATAGAAACTATTGTGGGCAGCATGCATACCTGATAGTGTATTTTTAATGTATCTGTTTGCATATGCTAGAGTGGCTGCTTTAACACTTTTTAAAACCGGGAATGTGTTGGGTGGCAGGTATTGTGACAGCCTAATAAAAGTTACTGTGCATTCATCTGGCAACACGCCCTCTCGTGGTCTTATAAACCCCTGAGCTGTTTGATTAATGACTCTCTCTGGTGGCCTGCAGAAATGTGACACAGTGAAATTTTATTCTATTTTATGTATTTATATTTTTCCAATTTATTTTTAGGCTGCATGTATAGCTAGTTTTTTTTTTTTTCTTAGGTTTTTTGATCAATGGAAATTTACGGCTTGGAATAAGGCTGGATTGCAGAAATAGAGCACTATATGAAATATGCATCATAGGGTTGGAGGGGTGCAGATGGAAAACAATGGCATTGTTCCTGGTGTGCCATCAGCTCATCGTGGACGAGCCATCCTTTGGCATTAACGAAAGCATCGTTTGTTTCATTAGTGCACCAGATAACTTTTTGCATGACTTATTCCTGCATGATTAAATGCAGTTCATCCTTGTCAGCTGTCACTATGTCACAGTAAACCTTATTCTGTCAGTGTACCGTTTACATTCAGCCTTGAATTATGCAAAAAAAAAAAAAAAAACAGCATCCGTATGACAGTGTCACACTTGTAAGGGTTCTACAAAGACCCCCAATCACACACCGGCAGGGAATCAGTATTTTCATAGAAAGGGTCCTGCTTATTTCCACATGCTGACTATATGCATACTGGTATATCAGATATACATAGACAAACAGAACATCAACAGACATCAAGTGCAGTAGCTTGGAGAAGCAGGATTGCATAACATTTTTTTTGGAAAAGGCTAAGGGTTTGGTCTAGAAAAACCTAATGAAAGAATGGTATAGCATTATTTATTAGCAGGGTAATGTCTTAAACAATAAGTGATGTCTGGTTTAAATGGAGTTTACATGCAGCTCTGCAACTAAGATTTATGAACTAAAGTAAATTTTAATGAGTGTCAGCTTCTGATAGGAAACCTAAACATATTTTAGCTACGGTGTTCATTTATTTATTTACTTATTTACTTATTAGTGTTTAGGATACCTGGGGGTAAGTTTAATATTAAAAGATATCGCGTAGATCTCCGTGATATGTCGTGATATTCATTTAGTACAGAAAATGCAGGCAGCATTTTTTTATACCTTTTATAGAACTATATCTTGAAGTTGCTGATGTGATGTATGGCACCATGGTGATGGTTTTGATGGCCGCAACATTTCATCTTTGGATATCATTATTATTTATGACTGAAGGCACATTAATAAAACTGCCAAAAATAATATGAATGAAACTAGGAAAAAATAAATGAATGCAGAGGGCCAAGTGGGTACAAGATCTGCTGAGAAAGGCCACACTGTAATCCAGTTCTCCTAAGGGTTTATGAAGTTGGGGATGGAGGCAAAAGTCAAAGAGTCCGTGAGAATCGGAATGCTGAGGTGCCTTGAATCGTTCACCATAGTACGTGTTATGATAAAATCTCCCACATGACACTTTATTCATTGTCTATAGTTTCATTACTTCAATGAACAATTTTTGAACGCAATGTATAGAAATTATTACTTTTTTTTTTACTTTCAGTGTTAAGGAATTGTGTCATCGTAGTTACATGTTACATGATGTGTGTGAGTTTTTTGGAAAGAATCAATGAACTTGATTAAATGCCAGGGTCTGGGGACAGCAGTAAGCATTGGTCAGGGGCTAAAGTTTCTGGCAATCGGTGTATTGAGCTTATTAGTTAAAATAGTCACATTTCTTCTTTTTTGGTTGAATTTCCATTTACATTAGCTTTTGTGAATTAGTCTGGGGCATCAACAGGATCATTTACATCACTTATTTCAGCAGATTTACTTCTATTTGTATGTTAATAGGAAGCCATTTTCCCATTATTAAATATGGCAAGTGATAAGAACCAGACCATTAAATCAAAGTTCTATTATGAAGATCGCATTGTAAGAAAAATTGTATTTTTCCATTATTCCTCCTCTAGAAATTCAGGCAGCTCTGAATAACTCACCACACTCCACTTTTTTTGTTCTGTGTTCCCAGACGTTCCAAGGGAACACCAATGCAGATGGCGTCATCCACCACAAGTTCCCCCACTCAATCAGAACTCGCTTCCTTCGCTTTGTCCCCTTAGAGTGGAACTCCAATGGCTGGGTGGGTCTGCGAGTGGAGGCGTATGGCTGCACATACAGTAAGTAGTTACTTGTTTTCTGGGAACAGTTCATACTGTGAATTCTTATATGATTTGCTGCATAATTACACACAGAATTTTTTACGGAGGTGGCCGAGTCAAGACAAGGCAACTGCAATAAAGTAATATGAATTAAATAAACAGTTAAAATTAAATTCAGTAATAGAACATCATATACATTATTGTGCAAAAGTCTTAGGCAGGCAAGGAAAATGTTAAAGGCAAGGAAGTGAATAGTTGCTCCGAAAAAAGAAATGCTATTTGACATTAAAATATATATAAAAAAACAATAACGTAATAAAAAGTATCAAACATTTCTTCTGTTCTCCAAATTGTTGGACGTCTAGATGAACACTGCTTTGGTTCTACGACTTCTCAAATCCCAGCTGTTCCATATATTTGTTACATTTGACCACCAACTCAGTTAACTAGTGAGCTTAATCAGTTAATTCACTTTACAAAGTATTGATTAGCCAAACAAGGTCTACTCTTAGTTGAGTTCCACAAATGCATAGGTATATTAATGTTAACTAAATTTTTCAGTGACTTAAGGATATGTTTTGAAATATGTAAACAGACACCCTTTGACAAACAAAGTCATAGTTTTGCACCAAAAAAACACAAATTAAACATACTTGTGCTCAACGCTGTACATCTACAGTGCATCAATAAAGCGTACAAATATGCATTTAAAACAAAAGCAAGGTAACAAAATATGAAATTCATTTATTCTTTCCTGCATTCCATATCTCTGCAATCCTGTGATGGAAAATCAGTTTTAAGACGAATGGAGGTAGTCAGTTTGAGTCTCAGCATTTCATACCGCTTCAAGCTAATGTAATGATATCAACCGTTATATTAAAAAGTTTCCCAATCTAAATTGCTGTTTCCCAAGAACAAAATGATTTGCAGGCAAGCAAAAATGATGGTGTTACCTTAATCCATTGCGTTTAGGGGCTCATAGATATTATTTCAGGAGAGGAAAGGGTCATGAGACTTGGAGAAGGCTGACCTCTTATCAAACGTGATAACTGCATACACTGAGTTCACACTGTTTCCTTAATGAGATGCGAAGATAGACGACTTGACTGCGTAAGGCCTTCTTCTGTCTGGCTGACAGAAAATAAATAAATGGGAGTGACTCCAACACAACTATCATGTATGCAGTGCCATCGCAGTGCTAAACGTATTAGTCCATGAATTACTGTTCTGTAATGACATTTATAATTATCCCTTAGTGAGCACATCCATTATGCATAATGGTTTCACAGCATGATCCCTGTATTAATGTTGGATGAATGTGTGCTTTGCTAATAAATGCTGTATGAGAACGAGCTGATTTCTGGCTCTGTACAATCAGACTCCGAGAACCCAGAGCACCAAATTTTAAACTTCATCACAGACCATGAGGTCAAGCGCTCAATTCAATATCCTACTTTTAAATATCATCATTGATTTTGAGTCTTTGCATTCAGTGAAATGTTGACTGATTCCTCAAATGCATCTCCATTGAAATATAACTGCTTAGCACTGGCCATGATAGTAACAAATTCCCAGAATGCAATATTTGCTTGAGCTAGTGTTCCTGGAGCTGTCACACTTAATTGCTCGGTTGATTTCAGTGAGAGCCCAAATCGGACCAGGTGACAGACTGAGTGTCCCCTGCCTCTCTCCTGTCTTGTTAGGAGCAGTTTCTTAGAGCTTTTGACCTCGATAGCTGCATCGCTGTTTCCTTCAGCAGGTTATGAATGCCTGCCCCCACATGACTAGAAACAGCTGCAGATTTCTGGGGCATTGAAAACTGGGCAACTCTGTGATTTAATATCTCGGGTTTTCAAATAAAGTTTGCAAATAAAGAAAAATTATGTGAAAAATAGCACCCTTGCTATTTTCAGTTTTTAATAGCCCATGTTAAAGGTACGTGTAGAGGATAATCTGCTGTGTTTTTTGCCTGCATAGCTGCAATTAAATTCAATTTGCAACATCCCATTGCCTGCAGGGCTTGTTTGCTGTTTTGATTCTGGTGGAAAATGGTTACATTTATTTAAATATCAATTCCTTCCCAGGCAGACCTGCTCAGAACCAAAGTGCTGTGTTCAACTTTTCATTTCAGTGGTTCCTCTTCTGACTTTCAAATGGCCACGTACTGAAAAAAAATTAGGGCAAAAATACTTAAAGTGATACAGACAATCAAAGTAATCCAGAGAGGAATATGATACCTGGGTGAAAAAATGTCAGCAGTGCCTAGAGCCCCATTCAAAAGTTATTACATTAATTTGCAGTCATACACTTTATGCCTAAGTCTCTCTTACTGGTGCACAGAGTCAGATGTGGCAGACTTTGATGGCAGAAGCTCCCTGCTGTACCGATTCAACCAGAAGTCCATGAGCACGGTGAAGGATGTGATCTCGCTCAGGTTCAAGAGCCATCAGGGAGACGGGGTCCTGGTACACGGAGAGGGCCAGAGGGGGGATTACATCACCCTGGAGCTACACAGGGGCAAACTGGCCCTGCACCTCAACTTGGGTAAGCTGGCCTTGTAGCTCAACCTGGGCAAGATGCGAGTTTTGGATGTTGATAAGCGTGTTTAAATCAGTGAAGGTGGAGCTACAGTCGAGGGAGACGACTGAGCAAATGGCACTATAATGGTCTGCGAGGCACTGACAGGTGTCGGATGAGATGTCAATGTGCCATGCCAAACATGTGTGGGCTTGTATATCCAATTAGCACTGCACCCCCCGTGAGACATTCAACTGGGCTGAAAGCTTGGGATGATGAAATCTTTAATGTGATTTTTTTTTTTTTTGCTTTAACATCACAGTATCCCAATGACAGCCAATATGACAAAGAAGAGAAGCATTTTCAGATTTGTCAAACATAACAGTGGTACATTTCTATAATTAACCATTCCCATTCCATGGAGCACTTTTACAGTGCTGCCTTTGTTGACCTCTTTGCTTCCTTGTTCTCTCCACCCGCAAGACGACGCCAAGCAGCATTCCGGTGGCGGCCATGCATCGGTGATCCTGGGCAGCCTGCTGGATGACCAGCACTGGCACTCCGTCCTCATAGAGCGTTTCAACAAGCAGGTCAACTTCACCGTGGACGGGCACACGCAACACTTCCGCACCAAGAGCAGCGACGACTCGCTGGAGGTGGATTACGAGGTGCACCTCACCACTTCGCCCCCACCCACATCCGTTGGTGCCCCCTATCGGTGTCAAATAGGGCTCAAATTCATTGTACACTATAATAACCTCTAAAAAGATATGGTAAATATGAATAAAATTGCAACGTGCCAGGATAGTATTGTATAATGATAGTGCTCCAAATATCCAGAGATTGTTGCCAGATGAAACCTAAGTAGGTGATAGACAGATGGTGGTCATGAGACTGTGCCGGGGGTGAGGATACACACGCCTACTTGATTGTTTTAAACATAGATTAATAAACTGCAGTCAAATGCACAGCCTATCATTTCCATGAACATTATTTAAAGTCAAAGACATTATTTTAAAAGAACTGGCATTTTCACACATGGAGTACTTTGTCAGCTCTGCTATCTTGACATGAAATATGAGACTGCTATTTTTTTTATATAAACTATTGCTAAATGAAGCAAATAAAACCAAATCAAAAAGGAAAAAAAAAGTTTAAAAATCATTCCTGTGCTGTTCCAGCTGAATCAGTACTCTCACTATTCAATTACTGAGAAAAAACAGTAACAATAATGGCATTAAAAATAGATTACATTGATGTTAAGTGCATTTTACGGAATATATTTTTCAGTCTCTGCTGTGTTGGTGCTAGTTGGCACTGGCTGCTGGAAAATATCCTGGTGACTGACATTTCTCGTGGCTTATCATCCTGCTTTTTAGATGTACTGGTATATTAAGATACAGTACAGACCTGGGCATTCCATTTTTAATACATATATTTCATGTTTTAAATGTTTGAGTTCTTATATGTTACTGGGAGTTTTCTATACACCATGAAAAATTAATTATTCTTATAATTAAATTATTGGTACAATTCCATCAGAAATGTCCTTTTAAAATGACATGAAAACAGCAATATCACATTGTTTCTTGACATGTTTATTGATGAACTTCTGCTTTTGTTTGACAGAACACCACAGACATGAAACAGAATTTCTGAAATGGCTGGATATTCAAAAGTAACATTTTACTCAGTAATCATTTACTCAAGTTCGTCTTCATTGGTTACACACTTTTGTCCAGCTCGCAAGAACGAACACATAACAACTATACAAAGCAATGAATGCAAATGCAGTTGCAGTGGCTATTTGTGGCCATTATAGCATTTACCATTTCCATATATTATCTCCTAATTGAAAAAAAAAAAAAAAAAAGAACTAGGTCACACAAGGATTTGGCAGTGAAGTAAAATGTGGGAAAAGTTTTCAAGGGTAAACAGGGCGGGCACAACATAAACATATAAATGAAATAGTCCATTTGGCCAGTGGAAAAGAAAAAAATAAATCAACTTGGGTCTTGTGCTTCAGGGACAAGCTCAGGTATTTTGGGTCAAGGATCAGTATATCAAATCCAGGTTACTTGGAGGAAAGAAAACTCCATACCAAGTCGTGTTCACACAGGAAGGAGTGACAGGGCAACTCAATTCACTCTATTAAAGACTTAAGCCATCAGATAATGAAGACAATCCAAAAGAAAAATCACTGTTGCACCTACCTTCGATATATGCATATATATTAATATTATCATTTTAGTGATGTGTCAGTGATGTTTGTTTTTAAAACCCATAGCATTCAATGGCCTATAATACAAGCTATGAATTATTCACCTTTTTCTTAAGATAATATGTAACCTCAAGTCGTATGTGTTTGAAAAGGTATATTTACAATGTAATATTGCTGGAATTGGCAGGCAGGTGAACGATCCGTAAAATCAAGGCTTTATTGCAATACTATTACGTGTGGCTTTATTAAGTTTAATGGTTCTTAAATGCCTAAGGGTATAATGTGAGCCTGGCAATGATGCATTCATCACCTGTCTGACACCTGCTTCTGATGTCTTTTTCTCACCTCCCCGAACCTCTCATGCTTAAGGCCAAAACATTGCATTGATGAATGACCAACATTACAGCTCTTTATCACAGCACTATGTTTTGTGTAAAGAGGGCAATCTTTATGAAACATGTAGTTCGAATTTTATTTTTTTATCCATATCAAGCAAGTCAGACTAATGTAACTTTTCTGCATGACAAATCGAAACCCTACTTTACATTTTGTTTTTTTTTTCTTTTGTAAGAAGTAAATTCTAAATCTCTTTTATTTCTTCACCATTAAATTCACCCTCTGATATTAAGTCATTGGAATTTTCTCTGGATGAAATGGTGAAAATACGATTTCTTAAACCAATGATCTCATCCCCCCACCCCATGCCCACCCCGTTTGTTCCCTTCACAAAGCTCAGCTTCGGGGGAATCCCCCTTCCCGGCAAGCCAGGTACCTTCCTCAGGAAGAACTTCCATGGCTGCATGGAGAACCTTTACTATAACGGGGTCAATGTCCTCGACCTGGCCAAGCGGCGCAAACCCCAGATCTACAGTGTGGTAAGATCTGCAGGCACGCCAGCTAATAAAGGGTTTCAAACACACTGGCAGCAGAAGCACTGGGCAATAAATTAATTAAGAGGATTCAGTCCCAGAAGGAAAACTACCGTGGCACTATCCTCTTGAGCAGTTAACATCTTGGTGGGTAAATGCATAAATGTGTAAGATGGAATTCAGGCAGCGTGGCACATTCCGAGTGAATAATGAAAATAATGCATTCTTAGACTTCCAGCACTGATAGACAGTCGTCTCGGTCACAAATCATTGGGTTTATATCCCCGGGAACACAGAGCAAATATGGAATAAACAAACAAAACTCAGTCTTCCCCAATTCCCCCATGTGGGCTCCCAAGCAGAAAATAATTAACTAAAATAAAAAAGAGAAGAGATAATGAAAAAAGAGAAGTAGTCCATTTCCCCAGCTATCTCCCCGGTTTGTTCTTTCTGTCTTTTTCCCGGAACTTGTTCACTCACTGCTTCCTTTCTCTCGTCAAGTCCTTAGCCCCAACAGGGAGTATCAAGGGACCTTTCTAACCCCAGCACAGCTCAGTTACCTAAACTCAGTCCAACCAGATATGTTGTCACACTGTTGACCATTAGCATGACCACACTTCTACTTAATCCACACACTCCTGTCCACACGGGTGTGTCTCAACTGAGAACCTGAAACATTAGCAGCGTTGCATATTCTTAAATGATGCTAAAGACTCTGGTCCCGCTTTCCGGCACTCTCCATTTCAAAGTTTTCCTGCTGAGATCCAGGTCCTGGAGGCTAGATTTTAATAGACTGAACCCCAGAAATGTGCACCAGGAGTTCAGCAACAGATCTTCTTATTAATTTTAGAGTAGATCTGTCATTTTGTCCCTGTGGTCCTGGGAGGCAGTGACCACCCATTGTCTTGCACAAATACTGAGTGACTCTTTTTGCTTTAAGGGATTGGATCCTGATGTCCATTTGTGCCTAATTAGCTGAAGGCAGTGAAGCATGGTGTCTTAGGCACTGAAGCCTATCCGAACTGTGCTAAGGACTGGAATTGGAATGTGTGACAGACAGGCTTGAGCTGCAAAACAAAGAATAGCAGGGGAATTGTTTCTAGAGTGAGAAAGTGAGAAATGTAAGGGTTTTTTTGGCACTTTTGAGCATAATTAGAAAATGCAGTACCTATCATTTTATTAGAAGCAAACCTGTCAGCTAATGAGAAGCTACAGGCCTACAGTTTGAAAGGGTTATGCATGGATGCTGCTGTTGCTAATCATACAGTTTTATTAAAAATAACTTAAAATCAAAGAACCCTTGCTTCCACAAACTTAAAAAGGCTTCAGTTTCCTTTCTTGCACACTGTGTTCTGCACGTATTGCAAGTCACAATAATTATATGAGAAAACTGATAGCGAATATCTCCTTTAATCTAAAATGGCATCATCACTGTCCATTGAAAATATATTTGCCAGGTCTGCTACTTCAGCAGTTTAGGTTTTTACTGTCATGGCAAATTTTAAATGCTGTGACCTCTAAAATCCGAGTTCAGCAATGGCGGGTTGGTCACCGAGATCATCAAAAATGCCAAAGTATGGCATTGCGGGGTAACTTCTCACAATGCAGTATGTGGTGAGGCGAAAGTATACAGCACCTTGTGCCGATTTTCTATGAAATAAAATTACATAGTGAAATGTAACATGTTTTTCTTTAAAAATGGCAATTGAAATTTAAATCCATCCTTCCATTGTTGAACTCCTTATACAGCGCAGAGCCCAAGTGAGCTTGGAATCTATCCGATCTCAGGAGGTACAGGACATGGGATCAGGAACACCTTAGACGGGTTGCTAGTGCATTGCAAGGCACACACACATACACACACATACACACACACACACACATTTAGAAATGCTAGTTTGTTTCTGGACTAACCCAGCCTGTAATAACTGTTGTTTATGTTTGTGTTATTTGAAATGATCATTCATTTATATACAAGGAGTATGCCGTATTTTTTCTGTATTTTTCTACTGTTGTCTAATTCACACAGATTTTCCAGGTTATATGTGTATGATCTTTTTTTTTTCTGTTCTGTGACAACCGAGGTAGCAGTGGCATATCTTTCTTGCAGCAAAGTTAAAATGGCATGGACAGTTTTTAATAATATTTCTTTTTAAAGTTGCCTTTGTTCACCGAGGGAGCGGAAATCTGGAAATGATTGAAGCTAATTGTTTTTTTAGCCCTCTAGCGATGCTGAACCCACATTATCCTTCTGCCATAGCGAATGATAGGATGTGACGCTACACAAAAGGGCTAGCAATTATGATGTATTTTTCCTTTGCTCAAAAATATATAACTCATCACAGTTTTACTCCTTATATTATATTCCATTTGAATTTTAACTGGTCAAATGTTTATGAAAGCTTGCAAACTCAGCAGATGTAGACTGTAAAAAAGACATCAGCGTGAATATTTACTAACATCATCACCATTTTATTCATTTTTTTTTTCATTCTCGCTGACCCCTGCATACAATTTCAATGTTTTTTTTTTTTCCCTTATTCAGCTTTTGTTCTGGTACTTACCACACATTATGCCTTGCCTTAAAGTTTATAGGTAGGTGCAAATTGCTTTGCACCTCCATAGGTGCAGTACCAAAAAGGGCAGTGTTACCAGGAGACAGCAACGGTGCTGGCTAATCCTCCTTATAAATTCTAACATATTATAACTTGAATGGGTGAACAAAAAATGCACTATAACATGGGTTTTATGCATTCACTAAAAAAACTGATAGAGCCATTTTGTTACCAGCTGGTTAATAATGTCACACCCACCCCCAGCCAGCCACGCCCCACATACCAGTTTTCCTCATCCCCAGAATTTTGACATCATCTGGTTCCTATTGAGCTGCTCCTTTTTAAATACCCCCTGTTCCTTTGCCTCACTGTGAGGTATGGTGTTATTCAACCCATAAAACCCATACAGACATCTCTGTGAAAGTCTGCCTGCGCCTGATTGTTGCTAGTTCTCTGTCGGAATGTGCCACGCTGCCTGAAATGTTACCCTTTTGCCTTTCGTTTTTTGGATTTGTTTACCATGCTGATTGCTAGTTCTGGATTTTGATCAATTTTGCCTGTGACCATGACTACATCTTTGGAGATCTCTTTGGCTTCTGGAAATCTTGTCTACCCTGGCTTTGACTTTGCCTGTTTTGACCACAAATAAAGAACCCGGCTCTGCACTTAGATCCAGTCTGTGTATTCATTACACATAGTTACACATTAATTCTTTTTGAAGTTAAAAAACATGTTCTCCAACACCTGTAAGATGCATACATACAGAAACTGTGTAAATGGTGTTCTGCTTGCTCCTGATCTCCCCAGGGCAACGTAACCTTCTCCTGCTCGGAGCCCCAGACGATGGCCATCACTTTCCTGAGCTCCAGTAGTAGCTTCCTCTACCTGCCGGTTGACCCCATATTCGAAGGCCTGTCTGTCCGCTTCCAGTTTCGCACCTGGAACCGGGATGGGATGCTGCTATCCAGTCTTCTGACACAAGGCTCTCAACGCGTGGTACTACAGATCAGGAACAGTCATCTCCACCTGTCACACCATCCGTCAGCTATGCAGAAATCAGAAATCTCGACTGGTATGGAGTCACCTGAGTGCCTCGATTGCTCCATTTGTACGCTGGGGATGGGAATGTCTTTTAGAACACTCAACAATACAACTCTATGTGCAACAAGACATTGGAAATTATTACTATTATATATAGGGAGCCACTATTATTAAATAGTTTTGACGTTGGATGAATTATTCCTACGAAGTTTTCATCATGAATAGGAATGAAATGTGTTGATTGTTAAATTCTCTGTCAAACTGAACGTTCACAACCTTATGTTTAATAGAGAATATATAAGGCTATTTGGTTGACTTTCTAAGGCATTGGGTTGTGCGTTCAGCCAAATTGGCCTGGGTTAAATCAGATTGATCATTATCTTGAATGGGTTTTTTAATCACGGTGAAGATGACAAATCTAGTAACGAAGACATTGAAACATCTTTGCAATTTTCATGATTGTTTTTTGTGCATATGAAGCACTCATTAAAGAGGACCTTTATTATATAATGGGACGTGAACATCTGGAGTGACTAATTATAATTTTGCACAAGCACCTATACACATTAGTTTATGTGTAATATTCACGCATGTGTGCAGTGATTAGCTCATTCATATACAAATATATTCATATACCCGTGTCAGTTTGCAAACAGATGGAGAGCACAGAGCAGGTTCTACAGACTCAGCTAACTTGTAACCTTTAATGTTGACCTTGTGTCCATTTATTTTGATTGAAACCACATGCAAGTTTACCATGAAATAAGAGTCTGTGGTGATATAAACTATTATTTGTTCAGTCGCAACTGGGAATACCTGACTTTAGTTTATTTGCATTCAGGTCAGTGATTTGACTGAATTCTAATCTCAGTTTTTGCTGAAACCCTAAAAATCCATGTAAAATCAGAAATCTGTGGCAGTCACATTTTAGACTGGTAGCACCTAGTGTTCTGTATCATGACCATCACGATGACTCCGGTTCTATCTCCTAGGTGACCGTCTGAATGATGGACTGTGGCACACGGTGAGTGTCAGTACCAGAGGGCTACAGATCCACCTTACTCTGGACAATGAACCAACTTTAACCATGGACCTGGGAGCTCATGTTGACTCAGGCCGTAGCTTCTTCTTTGGAGGTAGTGTGGCTGTGATTCCTACTGTGGGTGTTCAAAGCACGCCTTATTGCACCGAAGCTGGCCCTTTGACAGCTGCATGCTGCATCATTCGTGTATGACATCGAACAAAAGTGTCTGCCAAAGAAATAGATGAAAATTTAAACACGTTTACTTGGGCCAAGGAAGAAATGTCTAACTGATAATAAGAGAAGGGGCACTTGGCCCTTGTTTATTTTGCTATTTTAAAACTATATTCTGGTAGAATTGCATCGTTTTCTCGGTCAAATCAATCTGAACACTGAAGAATTCGTAAAGCCCTACCATACATTGTTGTGAAAAATGGACGTGTTTTTAGGGGTAATGATTTTGGTTCTGTAAGAGTCATTTCTTTTAACTAACATTAATATTTATCTATGCCCCTAAGGATCCTTTGTACTTTACTCCAAAAAAATTATGAACATCCACCCAGTAGTTCTTCAGACGAAACCCACGAGGCTGTACACAAAATGTAAAATAGTAAATTTTCTTATACCTTGTGATTGCCAGCATGGGTCTTTTGAAAGAACAAAAAGAATACATAAACTTTACAATTTAAATGTTGCCTCTAGCTTAGTTTTCTTTTTTTTTTTGGTCTACTTTTCTTTGTTTTTGGGATACAGTTAAAATAGAAAAACTTATCACTCATATTGCATTAATGCAATTACTGCCGGTGGGATTTCATTGATATGTCGAGCAGAAAGGAGACAATTCCCTTAAAGCTTAAGTCACTTTGCCTAAAGAAGGAGGCCAGGTCGCCTAGATGTATTCCCTGAAGACAGAAAGCAGGTGCCTTCGGACACAGACTACCTTGTTTTGGAAGCACCCTCTTAATTTGGCTTGTCATGTCGTTCAATGGTAAAGCCCTCCACGGCTCATTTACTATGGGAGGACATTTTCTCCCCATGTGTCATTGGGTCGACAGTCTCCTATTAAAAGGCCATTATCTCAGATCTCAGTGGGTTTTAGACTTTGACAATGACTTCTCTGTGATCCCCACTTATAAATTAAAAGGGATGGCTATTATTAACAAATGCCAGAATGTTGGAATTATTACGGATGAAGATTATGAATATGGAGTAATACAACAAGCTCGCATCTGTGATGAGATGGAGCCTAATAAATTGTATATCCTCGGTAACTTCCAAAAATCTGTATGTGAATTCCTGTCTAGATGATTTACATTTAGCTATTATGTTATGGGTGGCTTTTTAAATGTTGAGCAGCTCATGAATTGATAACATGCTTTTTGCTAAATACGACCTCCTTTGTGTCTTCCCAGGTTGCCCTTTGGTTCCAAACAACCTTGGTTGCAGGAATCCCACTCTGGCATTCCAGGGATGCATGCGTCTAATCTCTATCAACAACCAGCCCTTGGATTTATTTCGTGTGCAGCGAGGCTTGCTGGGAAACTACAGTGAGCTCCAAATTGATGTCTGTGGTATACAAGATAGGTAAGGACAACAAGATATCTACTTGAACTGCACTTAGTTCACAATGAACTGTGATCACTTGTCAGTTAAATATTCTGGCACTCCAGGGCATATCATTTTAGATAATTGTGAGTGCTAATGTAGAAGAAAAGAGTATCAAAGCAAATTGTGCTGACTGGGATTGTCTATGGAAGCATTGTGCCTCAGCAAGTTCCACTGTTGCCTCACACCTTCCGGACTGGGGCCTCTAATTACACCGCCACTCGATATGTGGAATTTGCATATTCTTCCCATGCTATACAGGTTTCTTCCCAGAGTTTAAAGATGTTAATAGGCTAATCTCTAAAACACACATATAATGGGTGTGTGACTGTGTGTATGTATATGTCCTGAGATGGACTGGCATCTCATCAACGCTGTACTCCAGCCTTGTGCCTTATGTTGCCTGGGGTAGGGTCCAGGCAGCCCTGCTCAGAATGAGCAATTGAAATATGGATACACGCTCATGAATTCTGGCTAACAATATGGCTTAGAGAACTGAAAAATGAATGTGAATTTTATTGGAAGAACAATTTTCTTTCTAGATTCTTCAAGAGATGCATCGTAGTCCTGTAGAAAAAAAAATGAATATCTTAAGAGGAATGGTGGACATTATCGAGTGCATTAGTCACATGCAGATCTAAGTTGAGTAATTACTGAGCTGTGTTTGTATAATTGGTCTCTATTATGGATCCACATTCTTTTGGCTGACAAAGATGCCTTAGTGAAGGACAGTGAGAGGAACCTTAATGGTGTTTTTCTAGCCTACTTAAAGAGTAGATTCAGAGGCTGTGATGGGGTTGAAATTTGGGGTCTGACATAAGGAAACTATGATGAGCACTGTACAACTCAGAAGAAGGGTGAAGGATACAGAAGGACGGGTCCGTAGCTCTTCTTAGCTAGGATGATCTAATAAGAATCCTTAATCTCTTCAAATGTGCTCATTGCATCAGCTGACATACAAACTCAGAGAATATCCCATTATATATAAACCCGTTACAGCATTTTTTACAAAAAATATATAATCCATTGAAAGCATGAATGCAAATGTGATTGTTTTACATAATACGATAAATATTATTTTTTGTTCTTTCTATTAACTGAACATAATGTCATTCTGAAAAGTTGAGACCTTCCTAAAATACACTCACATGTCAGTGGCAGAGCTACAGATTCAGGTCAGCCCAGCTGAACGCTCACCACTGATTTCTCCGATGTGTTACAAAGGGCTCGCTGTGTTGGAGATGAAAAAGAATGGCACCATGAGCAGCTGAGAAAGTTCTTGCAGGTTTTTCAACCTGTTTCTTGTAGAGTCTGCTAGGGAGGAAATTGTCCATGACTTGTGCGCTGTTACATGCTAATCATACTGTCTTGTGCTGGCATGCAATGGCTCAAACCTACAGTAATTCTCCACCTTGGGAAAGAAAAGGATTAAAATTGCTGCTAAGAGACTGGAAAGGGATTCAGAGAGTGGACTGGCAGCTCAGGTATTCGGGAGAAATTGTTTTTCACACTCATGGCTTTGCACAGCTACTACCCAACGTGATTGAAAGGGCAAGTCTATTTCAGTGTTTCCGTGTTTGTTGACCTGATAACCTGGTCATATCTGCCAATCCTTCCCACATATACAGACCTACACTGCATTGGATCTACAAATTGATGGGTTTGCTGGGATTTTTTGCTTGCACCGTCAATTTGTTTATTTATATATTTTGGTGCTTGTTTTTCTGAACGTTCTTGGAGTTTTGTGATCCAGAAGTTAAAGCATGAGTCAGCACAACCAAAAGTTGTCGGATCTGTTGAGGTTCTCTGGGAGGGCAGTAATTGGAGTTTAAAGGGAATAGCTGGATGGAAAAGCCTCTGATGTTTTCCTCAGAGGTGTCATCTTGTTGTTGACAAACTTCTTTGGAGATAACCAAGCCCCTCCATCATGGACTTTCAGTAGCTGTTCATCATTCAGAACCAGCTGGCATCATCTGGCATCTGAAGGGCTTCCACTATATTCAGTTTGACAGTTGTCAGGCTCTTTACACTAGCTTGAGACACTCAAAGATGTCCTCCAAGGCAGGAAGCAAGCATGAAATGAATGCCCATGTGACAGCATATTGGAAACAAATCAGTACAAATATTCCTTGTCTTCCAACACTTCTTCTGAGCAGAAACTGGTGCACCAACTCCAACAGTCAGGTTTAACTTAAACACTTCTTATTTAACTTATTTAATTAGTCCTAGCTGCTTTTGACATGGCCAGAATTTTTTGGGGTATAATAAGGAGGTCCTAAGCATGTGTTAATGAAATTAGGAGGCTTTCTATTGATTATAACTCTATATAAGTGATTAGTGTTTTCAGCTGATCATTTTTATTGTAGTTTCTTACACCTAGAGTTTGCCTTCTAAAAAGTAAATTAGTTCAAGTAAAGCAGCAGACATCATTTCTCAAAGTGCTGTGAGTTTACTAATTATGCAGCACTTTCTTGTAATAAGGATTTTACGCATTGACAGAGCATTTTTATGTTAGTCCACTGACACAAGAAGTGCAATTTTTGCATTAACTGTACTAGTTCCATGTGTAGTTTACATAACTCAAACCATGTCATTAAAAACTGACTAGATAGATACTAAAAGTTTTTATATATGTCAGCATAAATTTCTGGTTTATGTACTTTTTTTAACCATTTCACTAGAATCTCAATTAATGAATGATGAATTATAAACTTCCTCACCGGAAACTAAATTGGCCCTGTACAATGTATTCTGCTATCTAATTTTTCAATAGTCGTTATTTTTGTATAAATGCATCACCACCTGAAATGTAACATATCAAAGCAATACTTTTTCTTCAGTGCTTAGTTAATGATCAAGCCACATCGAATGGGACATTTCTAAGCAGCACTCACCTGAATTACCCTGTTGCTTTCTTTTTTATGTCAGACAGAAATGTCTCACTCAGAATAAACAGCTTCTCTCGAGCTTCTTAACCACCATGTTTAAATCTATTGACTTTGTTCAATAATTGTGGAGAACAGTTATGTTAAGCATCACGTGGGAAACAGTCGCAAAGATGACAAGAATATTTGAAACATATAAATCACATTTCTCACAGTCTGCTAACCTTTTTATGTCGTGCTCATTAAAAGTTGATGATCCACTTTATTTCAAAGGCACTGTTGTGCAGGTTGATAGTGAAATTTAATGGTCCACAGGAGTCATTTTATGTCCATGATTAACAATAGAAAGGCAACAATTAAACCATTGTCTGAAACACTATCTATACTGCAGCCATTTCTACTGCAAGTGGTGGGATTGTGCTGTAAGTATCCTATAAAAAGGGTACTCTGTCCCTTGGGATTTACTTCGCAGATGAAATACCAAGAAATAATATATGCACACTTAAAAGGCTGGTCATTGTGAAATTTAAGGAGGCTTGAAAAAAGTACATTTATCAAGTATGAGGTGGAAATGGCTGTAAAATACCTGGCTGATATTTTTACGTACCGTGCATTATTTGACTGATCATAGCCTTTGTAATCACTGGCATCATTATATTCTGAGCATCAGGGCATCATGATGAGGACATAAAGCCTGCCTGAATGTATCTAATGTGTTGATTTCTTGACATCTTTCAAGCCTCTCAATGCCAGTGTTGACCCAATGGACTAACATGCATGTAGAGTTGAGTGAGGGGGAGTCACTACTGTACTCATAGCAGGGCTTTTCAGATTTATGTCACTGCTGCACTTTTAGGAGGTCTTTTCAGATTCATGTCACTGCTGCACTTATAGCAGGTCTTTCAGATTTATGTCACTGCTGCACTTATAGCAG
>JAACJT020000030.1:4355855-4370841 GCA_009936485.2 Gymnarchus niloticus
TGCTGCACTTATAGCAGGTCTTTCAGATTTATGTCACTGCTGCACTTATAGCAGGTCTTTTCAGATTTATGTCACTGTTGCACTTATAGCAGGTCTTTCAGATTTAGGTCAGTGCTGCACTTATAGCAGGTCTTTCAGATTTAGGTCAGTTCTGCACTTATAGCAGGTCTTTCAGATTTAGGTCAGTGCTGCACTTATAGCAGGTCTTTCAGATTTTTGTCACTGCTGCACTTATAGCAGGTCTTTTCAGATTTATGTCACTGTTGCACTTATAGCAGGTCTTTCAGATTTTTGTCACTGCTGCACTTATAGCAGGTCTTTCAGATTTAGGTCAGTGCTGCACTTATAGCAGGTCTTTCAGATTTAGGTCAGTGCTGCACTTATAGCAGGTCTTTCAGATTTATGTCACTGCTGCACTTATAGCAGGTCTTTCAGATTTAGGTCAGTGCTGCACTTATAGCAGGTTTGTTCAGATTTATTCCCTGATCAGTATGTTTCAAGTCATGAACGTTTGGGGTCCAGATTGCTAATAAAAGACTGAATAAGATATATAGGAAATATAATCACTACGTAGAATTTCTAATACAATGTTAAACACACAGCATTTAAATATACTGCTACAGTAAGTGATAGACTAGGTAATTTATTTAATCTTTTTTTGCTACCATCAAGCCAATGGTAAACACATAGATGGCATTTCACTTGAATGTCCTGTTTACTGTCTGGGCTTTCAAGCTTACCAGTAGTGCTTCACTGTGATAAGTGAGTACATCCACCTTGACGCCGGTCATCCACTTCCTCTTTTGCCTTCAATTTTTCTAAGTATTATGGTCTTTTCCTTTGCCCTAGGTCTTTTAGTACAGTATAGTATAGTATACTGTACATCGTCTATTTGTATATTGTGCGAGCATACATATACACACGCACTATGTACCAGCAAATTTCTATTCCTTTCATTTTTATTTCTGTTATAGGCCCCTTCTTGTTCTATATAGCACTGTATGTACCAACCTTCTGTGCATTTTTTTTTTATTTCCACACTGTAATACGCTCTGCACTGCAGTATGGGAGCAAACATCATTTTGTCCCATGTATGTATGAAAAATACATATGTGGCATGAGAATGAAGTTTCACTTGACTTGACTTGTAATATGTCAAGTCAATATGGCCAATATACACTGCCTGTACAAAAAAAGTCACCATTTCAATTTAAACAAGCAAATATAGTACTTAAGAGCCAACAGGACCTCTGGTCTAGGCACAGCAAAGTTATGCAGCAATAAAATGAAATCAGCTGAGTACCTATGTCTACTGGATGACCAGGTTATCTCATCAATGGATTTTTTCTTCCCTGACAGCACGGGCGTATTCCAGGACAAAAATGCCAAGATTCTTTGGGCTCTTATTGTGAAAGAGTGGTTCAGGGAGCATGAAGAATCATTTTCACACACGAACTGGCCACCACAGAGTCCTGACCTTAACCCAGTTGAATGTCGAGTGATCGAGTGGTTCTACTCTCTTGTTGTCAATACAAGAGTCGATGAAAGATGAATGCAAATCTAGGATGAAACAAATGTTGAGACATTGCATAAGCTCCTCCAAACAATGCCACGATGAACGCTCCTTAATCAAAGCTAAAGATGGTCAAATGAAAGACTGAAGTGTGCGACTTTTTTTTTGGCCAGGCAGTGTATGTTAGCTTCCATCTGGCCATTTCATCTGATCATAATTTACTCAATAAAGGTTTAGAGTACTGACTCTAAAAATATGGTTTATTTTGTTTCATCCTTTCCATCTACTTGCAAAGCAAACCCGGTGACATTGATTCCATGTGAAGACGTGCATCTGAATTTCACAAGTTTAGTCAATTTTAAATGAATACTACTGATTTTGCTGCCTTGTTCTGGGTGAAGCATTTGCTGAGTGAACAAACACAACACTTGGGCACTACTTCTAATGAGACAGAGAATAAAAAGACAAAGGAAACTTTGGTTTATATTCACACACCTGCTCTTCACTGCCTTTTCACTGTTACTGTCAGACTCCTCAGGCGCTGCTGCTTCATCACAAGTCATTCGTTCATGAAAAGGCCGCACTCAGTAAAAGGTTTCTTTAAAAAAAAAGGACAAGAAAAAATAAATAAGGAAATAAAGGTCTGTTGTGAATCAGCTTGATTACATCTTGAATGCAGCAATAAAGACATCAGTAATGGAATTGCTGTGCGAATGTCACCAAAGTATCCATTCCCCAAAACAGGATGTACTGATTGTGCACTGATTGCCAAATGTAGCAATTCACATGAGCGCACCAGTTCTGAATTATCAACGCTACACAAAGGAACACGGACTTTTGCGTGTGTCCATCAGCACGGCAGCAGTTTTGGAAAATTGGCTATTTGCTTATCCACGAACAAGTGCATTTTTGCTTGGGCTTCATTTGCGAACAGCAGCACGGCCTGAAGTGCGTAAAGGCTGCCAGGAAAATGTCATTCACTTTCAATATGAAATAGATGAAAAAATAGCTCCCTTTATCATTCTGACAAGCATAATCTCCACAGCTTGCTCTGCAGTAAAATAGCTTTATTTCTCAAAGTTTAAATTAGTCCGTTCGGAGAGGTTTATTGCGTGTCTTGCTCTCTGTCAACCATTGCTGGCATGGCAATGTTTTTATTTTTTTCTGTAGGAAGCAGTTAGGGAGTTGCATCGCGGTACTGTACCTGATTCTGACTTCCCAGGGAGAGTGCGTGTAGCATGTCTGGGAGGCCTGCGGGATCCTGCTCACTGTCATGCACTTCAAATGTGATGCCGAGGGCTTCCAGATGCCCTCGCCGTCCTCTTGAGAGACCCAGTATAACGCTCACCTAAGCTCTCTTTCTCGCGCTGTATCATAAACAGCAAAGAAGTCGATTTCTCACTTGTAATTTTAAATTGCCAATGTCTCCCTCTAAACAAGTCCAGATGAACTGTATTAACCTAAAAGCTATCTGAGCTGCATAATGTGATCTGTGTCATTAATTTAACATTTATTATGAAACGTGTAACTAGCGATGTAAGTCTGCTATGTAACTATAGATGTTTGTCTGTCTCTCTGTCTGATGCTGGTTTGTTTTGTGATGGCGGTGGTGCTGGTGGGTAATGTTCTCTTTTCTGTCTGTTTTTTTTTTAATATACATTTACCAGAAGGGCATTTTTTTGTTTTTTTTTGAGAATTTATTGACTGCTATACTTGTGGGCTGTTATGATAATTTTTCCATCCTGACTTAATTGAACAAGACACTTAAATTATTGCATTAAATAATAGAAATGTCACAATAATTACATTTACATACATTATTAGGTTGTGAATTACCAATGGCCATGCCTCTGGTGTGAGAGTATGTTGTATTTTTCAGATGCTCGCCCAGCTTCTGTGAACACAGAGGCCGGTGCTCCCAGTCCTGGAGCACCTTCCACTGTGATTGCTCTGGAACAGGATACACAGGGGCCACCTGTCATAACTGTGAGTCACCATCAGCACCTCCTCACCCAAAAGCCTTTAGCTAACAGAACACCAGGCCCTCACTCTCAAATTGGGAGTGTAAGCAGATCTCTCACCATGCCTCAGCTGTGGCCTGTCCTTCTAAACTTCTGGAAAAGCTCAGCAAAGCTCGGCAAATGTATCATGCATTTGTGTGTCATTCTGCACAGCTTTCTTTATTAGCTTCTCTGTATATCATTACATTTCAAATGGATTGGCCTTGTGGGAGATGTAGAGTAACTGGGATATTTTAATGCGTGAAGCAAAGTCTAAACATGCTTATAGAGTAAATAATGTGTAGTGTACAATGTCTTTAGCATTGTTCGTGTGGTGTAGGATGCATTGAAAGAGAGTGCATTTGTGTGATTCAATAAAAATGAAATTGATTTATATCTACTGAAAGGCTAACTGAAAGTTGTTCTGTATCCACGACATGCATGTAGCAATCTATGAACCATCATGTGACGCGTACATGCAGGCAGGGAGCACCTCAGGCTACTTCTCCATTGACACAGATGGGAGTGGCCCTCTGGGGTCAACACTGGTGTACTGCAATATGACGGGTGAGTTAATTCTTTGGGTGTCTCGTGGCCCATGAGCTATTCTCCATTATATAGTACCCTCTAGATCAGTGTTTCATAAATTATGGGTCGCGATCCAAATTGGGTCACCATGTGATTACGTATGGCTCTGCTGTCATTGCAGTGATCTGCTTCTCAACACACAGCATGGTATGAAGTTTGTTATTTTGGGAACTCGGATTAAAAAGTTTAAGATCCCCGGCTCTGGATAAAACATACTTACATAAACAGACAAACAAATAAATAAAGAAAAAGAACCTACTGCTGCAAATCCACTGAACATTCTGGGATTTGTTTATTTATTTATTTGTTTATTTATTTATCTGAATTTCAGCTTTGGCATTATTTATGTGCCGTATGTTTCATTCCACAGTTTCAGAATCATACTGACAGTATGCTAGCCTGAACAGATTATAGACACCATATCCCTCAGGGACTACAGTTCCTGAATCAGTTTTCCCAGCAATCATTAGCATCCCTGCCTAGTTTGTCCATGATCTCTCTTGGCTGCATATTGTAGAACCAGTTTTCTTCATTCCCACACACAAGCAGTTATTTCTCCTGCTTGGGCTCGTGTGTAAAATGTCATGAGGTGGAAGTAAGTGTCTCAGTGATTGAAGGAAACTAGGAGAATAAATGTATGTGAGCATGCAGAGAAACCCATTAATGGGAATGAGCTCAGCCAGATAAAGATATTAAAGAACACTCTACCAGGCTGTGGGATATGTTCCTTTAAGCCCCATGCAGTAACAACAAGGGCCCTCATCAGCCTAGGTTTCTATATAAAATAACATTAGATAATCGTAGTCTTTCCTTTTCAGAAGGCTGATTCAAAGCGGTGAAAATGGGCCCTGTATTACAAAGAGGTGGTCGCATCTTTGATTTTTGTTGTTTCTAGTGAAGTTAAGGAAACCGCAGGAGAAATTGGCACCCCACTCCGCAAGCAGGGCCTGAACAAATATTTTCTAATATTAGAATTTATTTCCTTCAGAACCGGTGTGAACACATATGCAATAATAGTTTTTGGTACTCTTCATTATAGGAGAGATTTATTTGACAAAATAAAATTGGTTTTGTGCTTCGTTTTAGAGGACAAGGTCTGGACAGTTGTTACCCACAACAACACAGAACTAATAAAAGTACAAGGATCCACACTGCAAAAGCCCCATGTCATGCGATTCAACTACAGTGCCTCAACCGAACAGCTGCAATCCCTGGTCACCATGTCTGAGCAGTGTCAACAGGAAGTAGTCTACCACTGCAGGAAGTCCCGCCTGTTCAACACATGGGGTGAGCTACAGTACCTTGGAATCCTTCTTGCGTCTGCAGTTTTGTTAGTGATGCTAACTGCAAAGTATGAGAGGTAAAATAAACATTACAAACAACTCTCCTCAAAGTATACTTTGCTTCTGTATGAAGTATGTCAATATTATACACTGTATTTGTAATAGAAGTACATTCAAAAATGTTTCATAAGTTCAGAAGAGGTACTAAATATTATTTTACCAATTTAGAAAATTCAAAGATTTATTTCTAAGAACAGAGCTGTCAGCAATATGCAAGACTTGCAGACACTGACATTTGACCACATTACAACCCGTTGAAATTGTGCCATGCAAATGGTGGGGCCAGAGTTGCAAAAACTTTGCCCCTGCAGAGCCATTGTGAACCTTCAACTGGATCATAATGTGTGACTGATTGGTGCCGCAGGACCTCGGGGAGGCACGTGCAGAAAGTAGCCCGGGATAATTGGCCTTGGTGGGAGTGCATTAATGTAATGCCATCAGATACCATCAGATGCCAGAGGCTTTGATTCTTTTAATATGCTGCTTGGGTAGAAATGACCTCCTCAAATAAATTATGACTACTATGAAGGGTTTTTTTTTTTCCATCTGCGCCAGTCAGTGATTCTCAGCTTTCCTGTATCATGTGTGAAGACCACACCTGACCCAATTTTTTCATTTTCAAGTATTTAGGCAAAATAGAGCTACGATACAAAATTACTGCATGTATAAAAACAGATTTTGTATTGTCAAAAAAGAGCTTGTAATTTAATGCAGTTGTTCACTATACAGTTAAAATGTTTGTTAGTATATAAATGTTGTCATTTTTTTTCCTTGGGCTCTTCTTGAATGGTCTCATAACGTTAAGAGAAGGAACATTATATTGGCTATGTTACCTGAAATGATTTATTTATTTCATTAATGAACTATAGTATAACTGCAAGGGATTTTTATGTGGCAGCTGGAAGTTCCTCCTCTTGGATGTGTGTGTGTGTGTTTGTGTGTGTGTGTGTGTGTGTGTGTGTGTGTGTGTGTGTGTGTGTGTGTGTGTGTGTTTGTTCACGTGTGCATAGGTACCAACTGACAACTACCACTAAAAGCACAGTAATAATATAGAGTAAATAAACAATTTAGCACAATTCAGCTTTGTGCTGGACGTAATCTCTATCTTAAGGGCCTATATCTTAAGATTTAAGCAATAACGTGTTGTGTCGTACATGACAAGAGGCTTTCAAAGGTGCCTTTGCTGTTACTCAGATACTTGTAGCATTTCCGAAATGTTCTTCTAAGCCTTTTTCTGGCGCTGTGTTGCAGACGGTACCCCCATGTCCTGGTGGGTGGACAGAGGTGGGCAGAGGCATACATACTGGGGGGGCTTTCTGCCTGGCGTGCAGCAGTGCTCGTGCAGCTTGGAGGAAAACTGCATCGACATGAACTACTTCTGCAACTGTGATGCTGACAGGGAGTCTTGGTAATGGAGCTGATGTCCGACAAGCTTCTGCATACTTACCCGCTGAACCTGTGCCATTCTCTCTACAAAATCAATTCCATTTTTTTCACTCTGTTCTCTTTACAGTTTTCTCCGTTGTCTTTAGAATATTGCACAATAAAATCAAGAAATAGCTATTGACCAGTATTAGAATGTTTAAAGCAGATTTACTTGTTTCTTGTTAAACAAGAAATGCCAACAGTGTTTTACAGGATTTTGCTGTTTACATGTTTGGATTTTTCATTTGCTAAAGTACTTGTGGTAATTCAGCAGAGATTTCAGCTTCCGCTAGTTTTATTAACAGATATCTGCATCTTCAGTACTGACTGCAAGGCTTAGCTGCAGGTGTGTCTGCAGGCTATTTGTAATTATTTTTAACCATAATAAGCATAAACACATCCCTGGAGGGAAATAGATTTACAGTGCAAATATCTAGTGAAATCCAAGCCCAGCCTAGTGAACCGAATAAGGAATGGGACTTGGTAAAACCTCTGAAGATGGAATCAGCATTTATATGTAAATGCAGTTCTTAAGTCAAATGGTTTAACTCAAAACTAATTAATTACTAACCTAAGTGGAAAAATGTAAAATCACAACTGATGCCAGTGTCTATAGATAAGATGTCTACTAAAATAGGTAGTGATATAATGGAACACCAGTTTTTCAAAGGAAAAGGTCTACTGAGTTTTCAGAGGTGGTACAAGCAGCATTCCCAATCTTATTTATTTAGCACCATTTGCAATCCTCGGAAACAAAATCAGTTTATTATCATTTAGTCCCTCTGGTCCGCACCTGAGGCAGCATTGTTAACAAAGCATATTTAAGTGCCAGTCTTTCCTTTTTTCTCATGAGATCAGCTCAAGTCTTTCCTTACTCCTGTTCTCAGAAACCAGCTGTAACCTCTATGTCATTTTAAAGGACGAATGACACAGGGCTTCTCTCCTACAAGGACCATTTGCCAGTGAGTGAAATTACAATTGGGGATACGAATAGGACAGGATCAGAAGCCATCTACAGAATTGGACCACTGCATTGTAATGGAGACAGTAAGTGTGTTTTTGTGTACAATACGTCACTCAGATGGTTAAAGCATTTTCCCTAGGACCAGTGTAAACGAGGAAGCCTACTCATTTACAGTTGAGAAAACCTTTTAACCATAAATTAAATTTGTCATCCGTGTGTGAATCACAGCAAGTAAAAAAAGTCTAGACGGTAGTGTAATTGATCACGTGTATTGTGCATTGCTCACATAGTGTAACAATAAATATTTTTAAATCTTTATAAATCCGAGTGTTCTTTCATTCTGCACTTACTAATACCCTGCTGCTGTTACACATTAATTAGCATTACTGTACCGTACCTATGGAGATACCATGTTTATTTTTTCGATCTCCATCCTCCAGGGTTTTTCTGGAATGCAGCATCATTTTATCAGGATTCTTCATACCTTCACTTCCCCACCCTCCAAGCAGAGCTCAGTGCTGACATTTCTTTCTACTTCAAGACCACTGCACCCTTTGGAGTTTTCCTTGAAAACTTGGGAGTGAAGGACTTCATCCGTGTGGAGCTGAGCTGTAAGTCCCTGACTAGCTTGGTTAAATAGCAACGGCTCAGTTGTTTAGAAACAACCATCTTAGAATTGCATCTACTTCTGTGCTTGTTTGAGCCAGCTGAACAGCTTTTACACAATCAAGTGACTCAGTAAGTGAGGGATCTGAGTCTTTGTTCAGATGGCTGTGGGTTTGAATCCCAGTACTGACAGAATAAAATCATATTGCGGGTGGGACCTTGAGCAAGGCTCTTAACTACAACTGTCCCAGGAGCTCTGGCTGACCCTGTGCTCTGACACCAGTTTAATGTCACTTTTGACAAAAGCGCCTACTCAATGAATAAATGGAATTTACCTTGAGTTATACTTTGTGTGTTCCTTTTTTTTAGGCATGTATTAAGATATATGGCCTGATTGATCTTTCTGCCTTAGATGCACAACATGTATTCAATAAATAGGGAAATTATTATTATTATTCCAACACTTCAAATTTTTTAAATAACGTGGAAGGTCTTCTCGCAATTCGACCAAATGAATCAGTTATTTTAAAAGCTTATATAAAAAGTCTCCACTGTAAACTGTTCCTCGGTCATCAGTAGTTGAGAAGATCTGGATCTAAATTTAAACACAGCTTTCAAATTGACATTTTATTCACCTGGCTGATGGTCTTATTCAGCATGATAAGCAGCCACTTTGCTGGAAATTGTAGGAAGTATATTTATGTATATCTATCAGAAATATTGAGAACAAAATCTATTTTTTGATTGCATATTCAAGACAAACATGAATTGAAACTAATCAAAATGTTTTAAGGATCTCCAGATTTACAATGCTTCAATAAAGTGGCCAATGAATGAAATGGAGCTTATTCCAGAAAGAGCCGGGTGTTTCCTCCCACAGCATGCTTTGTCTATCAAGTGGTGGGCATATGGTCATTGACTGCCTTTGTTTTGCATCCAAATTTAAGTCTTTCTTGACTTCTGGTGGCTTATATCTGTGTTGCTTTGCAACTATAATGAATACACAGACTGGATGTGAGTGCACAGCCGATTTCTTTATTTGTGATCAAAAAAAGGGAAGGTCAGAATCAGGGTAGACAAGATTTCTGGAAGCCAAAGATGTTTCCAAAGTTGTATTCATGGTCACAAGCAAATGCTGTCAAAATCCAGAACTAGCAACCAGCATGGCAAACAAATCCAAAAAACAAGAGGCAAAAGGGAAAAGTCAGAATACTAGCAACAATCAGGCACAGGCAGAGTTTTACAGAGATGATGCACACTGAGTATGGATCGAATAACACCATACCTCACAGTGAGGCAAAGGAACAGGGGGTACTTAAAAAGGAACAGCTCAATAGGAACCAGCTGAGGTCAAATTTCTGGGGATGAGGAACGCTGGTGTGTAGGGTGTGGCTGACTTGGTGAGGGCATGACAGAAACTTCCAGCTTGGACCATCTATTCTTGTTGCTGATGTGGAGCTTACACATTGCAACACAGCTTCTGTTTCACTGTTTCTTTTTCATTTATTTTTCTTAGTGACGAATTCCATGGTTTGTGGCACTTCATATTTTGCACTCCCACACTCTGGAGAAAGCTAACAACTAACAGTAATTTTGGGTATCTTCTTCACACTCAGAGATGTTGTTATGTCATCCACTGCCAGATGATCTGTTTTCAGCCTATTCTTGATTAGTCTGGCTGTTTCCTTTCCCTTTCTGACTTTGATTGTTGATTTAGCAATGGCAAGGGAACTCACAAAGTTCTGTGATGCCGATTGCCTTTTTGCTTATCTTCCAAATGGCCTTTTCAGTCATAGTGGTTGTTAATGTTGATTTTAAACAGCTTTTTTAAACATCTCAACCATGTCTAAAGTTTCACAGCTTTTTCATGTGTGCTAAATGAATGAAACAGACACGTGGACAATTACAAAAACACCTGCAAAGCCAAAACTGCTGATCTAAAGTATGGGTGACTGCACACAAGAACAGCTATTATTGTATAATGGTAAAATACATCTGCATTATTAACATATCAGTAATTTAAAGGGAACGTTCTCTCCTTTTGCCTCATATTTGACTTCTGAGTTGTAATTCATATTTCTTGAGCATCCAGCTACAATGGCCTACTTTGTCCTTCTGTCCAAATTTTTTGAAGGACTTTAATATACAAATATCTGATAGCCCACTACCAACAAAATTTGTTAATTCCTTTTGATTTTTTACTTATCCACTGTCGAATGTGCGATTAGAGTTCAGGATTGTTTGCATAGTTCAGATGTATCGTCCAGTTCTTGGTGCCAACACCTGGTTGTATTTGAGTTTTCAAATATCCAATGGCAAACTGGGTTGTTTTCCACATAAACAAATGATCTCCATTTCTGTCTTCGTCCCCTCAGCCCCATCTGCTGTGACATTCACTTTTGACGTGGGAAATGGCCCTGTGGTACTGGTGGCAAAGTCCCATGTGCCCCTGAATGACAAGCAGTGGCATTACGTGCGGGCTGAGCGCAACATAAAGGAGGCCTCACTGCAGGTGGACCAGCTGCCACTACGCTACACCGAGGCGCCCCCTGATGGTCATTTTCGCCTGCAGCTCAACAGCCAGCTGTTTGTAGGTAGGTACAGGCATTAATCTTGTCTAGACAGTAATCCCTTCACTGCAACCCTTCACCAGGACTTAATGTCCTTTAATAGCCCTGATTTTTTGTATGGCCTTACAGCAGTAGACAAACAATTTACACACATTCATTCTTAAAGTTAGCATTCTTTTTAACTGTTGGACTAAGTATATGTTTTCAGGGTGCCACAATGATTAGTACTGTTGCTGGCACCTTTGGAGCTGGGGGTTCGAATCCCACCTGTTCCCTGAATGTGTGGATTTTGCATGTTTTTCCCATGACACATTGGTTTCCCATGGGTGCTCAGGTTTTCTTCATACAGTTGGGTTAAAGGGCTCCTCTGAGTTACCTGTAGTGTTGGATTATATTACTGAGTACATCTTTGTGCCCTTCAATGGACTGGCATTCTCTACATGGTGTACCTCAACCTTCTGCCCTAAGCTGCGTGGGATTGACTTCAGGCTCCCTCATGATCCTGACCAGGATAACTAGACAGAAGATAAATGGATGGATGGATGGATGGATGGATGGATGGATGGATATCTCGTCATCTGCATTGCAATAAGTTTTGAACTAGCATTAGTAAACACTTGACAGAGATACTGGGAGAATCAACGTGCCTTCTTGTCACAGGGGGCACAGCATCTCGACAGCGTGGTTTTCTGGGCTGCATTCGTGCACTCGCTGTGAACGGTGCCACTCTGGATCTAGAGGAACGTGCCAAGATGACACCTGGCGTGAGCTCCGGATGCCCGGGCCACTGCAGCAGCCACGGCAGCCTGTGCCACAACCGTGGGCGATGCGTCGAGAGGAACGGCGGATATTTCTGTGACTGCACGTACTCCGCCTATGGGGGCCCCAGCTGCAAAAACGGTACAGCGACAGATTTCGACTCCACCTATCTGGCTGATTTCTGCAATGGTTCATTCTATGGTTGTTTAAACAGTATTTTTTTTATTTCATTAGCAGGCTGTACTCTTTTCTATCCACTTTTTTCCAGCCCCCCATAATACCTTGGACAAATTTTGGGAGTTACTTCCACAAGGACTTAAACAATTGATATTTCATCATAGTTCTGGAGATTCTTTTTATTAAAATATGATGTGGGAGCACAATCTCACATATCAAAAAACGATAATATAAGAATACCGATTCCTTCCTTAATGGACGGCTGAGAGGACCATTTAAAGAAGTGACCACAGATAACTTAGGACAGCATATTCAGCTACTTTGTTTATTTTGTTGTGTGCATCTTAAAGGCAATGAAAAAGTTGAAAACTTCAGAGGCATACCAATACTTGCACAAAAATAGTCAGTTGTGTGTTGTTAAAGGATGTGAGAAATGATATTTTACACTTAAGAGCAGACATAGAACTAAGTCAAAACCTGAAGGTGTCACATCACAAGGCTTGGGTTTTAGCATCAGCATCAGGTGTCACACAGACAGTAGGGTGATTGCAGGACCAGGGTGTCTTGTAGTCACGCCATTGCAATATTATGGTAGGTCAGTAAGGTAACAGAAAAACAACGATGACAATGAATAGTGTTAGATTAATGTATATAATCTGTTTACAATCTGATGTCAGAAATATTTTTCCATCAGCATAGCTGGTGGCTCATCTAAAATAATATAATAATCAACAATTTAAACAACCTTTTAAATGTTTAAACATTTTTTAAATGAAGGTTAAGAATGCAATCATCCAAGGTAAGACAGACAAAGGAAGTAAAGTCTGCATACACAGAACATTTTGGGAGGCTGTTTTAAGTTTAAATTCTTGAGCCAATTTTGATGAACTGGATCTTCTTTTGGGAGGCGACTGATACTGTACCACTACTGACAGGAGTAGTCCACTTTATCTGTAGGTCGGAGTATGCAGTATTCCTGTTTAAGCCACACAATTGTAACTCAGTTGAAAGTACAGCCGCGGAGAAAGTAGCCGTCATACTTGTTTTTACAGTAAAGCCCCAGCAAAAGCCCCAGGTAGATAGGTTTCCATAACCTTAGCTGACACTGGCCGGGATAAGTATTTGATCTACAGAAAGACCAAACTTATTATCCACCTAACTTAATTAATTAAACCTTTCCAGTTGCTATTGAAGGTTTAAAATTTAAAGAACAGGAATGCACCTCAGTCAATTACCCAATTACATTACAACTAAGGAGCCTTGCCATTGATGAAGAAGTACACAGTTTACATTCTTAAATTAGGGGGCTAAGAAAATACGCCATTTAAGAATTTGATTTTTTTTTTTTTACATTCGACATGACTAGTTGTTCATGTAAAGTGATAAAGTTAAAGGGTGTTCTTTACTGCACTTAATGACATTGACACCATCATGTGGAGCATTCATTAGTGCTAACTGTATTTTTTTCTACTAATTTTTATTTAGCTTTAAATGGTGAATGTTGATTTTAAATACCTTCAGTTTCATTTGAGTCTATTCTTATCAGGTGATGAGTAGGTGGGAAGGTTAGCATTCTTTACAATGTTTAATATTTATTATAAAACAAATATGTACCTATTTCCAGTCACTGGGCATGCATAATTATTTCAATGGTGAAAAACAGCAAAAAGCAAGCAGTATGTTAAAAATCCATCATAAATCTAGTCTCCAATTTGCCCACTGTAACTTTTTGTTATCGTTGTCCGATGTCCAGCGTTGAAAGCAGGGTTTGGTTATTTGATCAGTTATCATGGCAGAGAAAAAATATGAGGCCATGTAAGTTCATCAAGGTCTAGACAGTCTTTGCCAAGCCAATATCTATATTTACACAAAGCATAAGGCCTTGTCTGCTTCAGTGAGAGGAAATCATATTAGTTGAGCTACGTTTGGCAACCGGTCCACCCGTCACAAAAATGGCTCCACGCCGCCGATCACCATTGTCTTACAGTCTATCTCTCCAGACCCCACTCCGGGAGACAGCCATCTTTAGATTTATTCATAGCACTGTGATTAGAATGCACAGAGGCTACATTCTTTATTTGGAAAGATTAAGAAAGGGTGTTTCTAACCTCGCCATTTGCTGAGAGTGAACTTGGCAACTTGAAGATGACTCAATCAAATCTTCTGCATATATTTGCATTAATATATTAGTATCCAATACAACCTGCATTAATAAAATTATGACTGATTCAGGTTAGCAATTTTACCTTGTCTTATAACATGTATTTCTGTAGCGATAAAAAGGTTGTTCTTGAATACAGTATTTGAAAATCTGTACCGAAAATCTTTTAGAAAACACCATTTGGCATCACTTTTTTTTGTCCCCCCCTGTCTTTCTGCCCGCTGTCTCCCTGCAGAGGTGTCCATGTCATTTGAGAGTGGCTCCTCTGTGACCTATAACTTCAGAGAGCCGTTCTCTGGCATGCTCAACAGAAGCAATCAGACTTCAGCCACCTATGCCCAGCGCAGTAGCTCCAGGGAGAACATTGCCCTCAGTTTCCGGACCACGCACACCCCAGCCATGCTGCTGACCGTCAACACCATCTATCAGCACTACTTGGCCATCATCCTGGCTCACAATGGTATTGAACCACATGCCACTGCCATTGTGGATTTTCATCTCTGGAACTCTCATGCTAATGCTGCATTCTCTTTATTAAACAGGAGATTTATATTTTTTATGAGGTCTGCATTTAACATCCAAAACATTCATCTGAGATTTTTTCTCTTTTGATTTAATCTGAATAACACTGAAACAGCTGAATTCCTTTAAACTGTAGACAGTCAGGTGATAATTATTTTTTCCATTTTCCATCCAGCTGTCCATACTGTTTGTAAAATCAGACTTCAAATATACACAAGAGATGATATTTGGCCGAAAAGCCACTGTGAATTTTATATGAAGTGAAATCCGTATCCAAAGAAGACCATGAACATGTAAATGTAGCAGCTGAAAATTAGGAGAAGCAAAGCCTTTAGGCCGTTTTTACTATTTAGTGTCC
>JAACJT020000030.1:4370941-4382679 GCA_009936485.2 Gymnarchus niloticus
GACCATGAACATGTAAATGTAGCAGCTGAAAATTAGGAGAAGCAAAGCCTTTAGGCCGTTTTTACTATTTAGTGTCCATTTTCTTATGTGGTGCAGTGTTATCTTAAAAATTCCTGTATTTCCTAGATGAATTATAGATAAATACCACAATCCTCACTAGGAGAAACAGTGGGAACATTGATGACACTGATGATTGTAGACATGTAATACCGTGGAAAGCACATGACTAACTATGCATTGGTGTTACAAAAACTGCAAGTTGAAGCTCTGGAAGCAAAGTCTCTGAGATGAGACACTGATAACTAAATATTGCTGAAAAACATGCATATGTGATTCCAGCGCTAATATTTACAGCTTCTTGCTTGTGTGAGCAATCATTATTCTGGATGACTGCATCGATCAAAAGGTAACAGTCCCAGCTGTAGTCGTAAGTTACACCGTGGACATTGCCAGCTGGCACCTGTCACTATGGGAATTGTGGGAATTACTCAAGTTACGAAGGCAGAGAAATATACAAAGTGAAGAGGAAACTGAAAAATAGAATTGTTTCTGGCTGCTTAATTATCTCATTGACCCTTGCAGCCTGAATCCATGTGATCGCAAAATTTTCCATGTTGTTCCATAAATGCTGGGCATCCTTTTGTGACATGTGACTCTTAGCTTACATTATCTGTTTAAAATTTCCGTGGTAACATTGCTCAGTGTTCCTGTCTAAAATGATACGGCAGCAATTCACGTGTTGTTATCGTCAAGTGCCTGTAATTATATTCGGAAAGTCTTCCACAGGGGTGACGGAAAAATGAAAAAACAGAGAAATTAAATAACACAGAGAGAGAAACAAATGAAGTTGTAACTGTAATTTTATCCAAATTCCCTCTTTTGCATTACATATATTTGTTGTGTACTCATTGCGCTGTCGTAGATGGACTACTGGATGGCACAGATAGTTGATAAGGTGATTTCTGTACAGCCAGCAGAGCAGTGACATATTTATTTACCACATTTCACCCAGATACTCCCATAATTAAACTAACAAAGGGTTTCAGGCATTTGGATGGCATCGATATCATACTGCAGTGTATGTTTATTATTTAAATATTTCTAATAAATTGTATTTGATTGGGCAATACATTTATACATGCATGAAGGATGCCTGTATGACAATATCACTTGCTAGAAGTTATATAATAGTACTACTTATAGTGAATACAGTCATTACAATAGTACCACTTAAAATAAGCATCATTTAAAGGAAAAATTTTCATGTATTGTGTTACACATACACAGTAGTGATGGGAAAAGTGAACCTTCAAAACCCATGGTGGGTGGGAGTATCCTGAATTAACCAATCAATGCTGGCATTAGATGAGGCTTCAAACCCATGGTGGGTAGGAGTATCCCCAACTACCAATCAATACTCCCCCCTCCCACCACAGGTTTTGAAATCTCATTTGTCCCATCACTAATATACAGCAATGAGGACTGTATGTTGTTTAATACATCATTCATACATTAGCTGAATTTCTTCTTTTTCCTTCAGGGAGTTTGCAAATCTGGTATAGGCTGAATAGGGAGAAGAGACCAGACATGTTCACAGCCATGCCTACCAATTTGGCCAATGGACAACTCCACTGGGTCCGAGTCCACCGTGAAGGGCGAAACGTCTATGTTCAGGTGAATGGCTTGTAAAGGCTTCATAACCATACTGCACTGAGATTTATTAGGTGAAGTAAGGTCGAAACATTATTTATCACAGAGAATCAAGTTTTACTTAGTAAGGTGGTGTTTCGCGAAGCTTAAGTGAGACAATGGTGTGCATGAATAATCTGATCTAAAGATTTAAAAGATAGCAGCAAGCATTTCTGTATGTTAAGTGACTACATATGTATGTCTGTGGTAACTCATATGTTTTGGATGTTATTTGACATGTATAAAAATAAAGCAATGTCCATATATTGATCTTCTACCCACTTATCTTGGTCAGGGATAAAGCAATACATTGCATATTGTATATATCTGTTCTTTAAAAATGCATATGAATTTATATTGGGATGGTGGAGTGGCTTAGTGGTTAGCACTTCCAATTCTGTGTAAATATGGAACTTGCTTGTTCTTCCCGCACTGTGTGTCTTTCATCCTGCAGTCCATGTACAAGTGATTAGACACTTCAGTTCTGTCCATGGTGTTCCCCTGCTTGTGATCTTGTCTTTCTGGTATAGGCTCCACAATCCCCAGAACCCAATACAGGATAAGCAGCTGGAAGATGCATGGATGGATGGATAAATACTGAGACTGATATTTTTTTTTTCTATTAAACATAATAATATCCCTACTTATATATTTTAAATGATCCCATAACAATGGCCACCTTAAAGCAATGTATTTTCCACAGGATAGTCTGTTTGAATTGATTACTAGTCCATCTCTAAGTACTGTTTTAAACTGGTTATCTGCCTGTATGTTAAGAGGAGAAGCACCATACGTAGAAAAGTAGTAATAAGGTGTAGCCTTGGGCAGTGTCATACCTAAGCTGACCATTCATACCCCATTCTCATTTTTCTAGCTGTGGGCAGTCGAAAACAAAACTGAGTTATGGAATTTCTTTTATGGTCCTGTTTATTTATTTCCTTTTATTTCCCCTGCCAGATTGATAACGACATAAACCAAAAACACAGTTTGACATCTGATGGAGACTTGGATGCAATTAGGTCCCTGACTTTGGGCAAAGTCACAGGTAAGTGGTCTTGCAAAATGAAAGCAATCTGGATGGACAGTAAAAAGTGTGTGATACCTGTCTACTGTAATGAAGCCTTATATAGTACTGCTGATTAGGGTCTCTCAAGCTAAAATTACACGGATATATTGTGGCCCAATTAAAAAAAAAACTTCATTTCCAAAACCACCAAATAAATAAACTAATCAACTATGTATAAGAATGTTTATAAATACCCTTTCAAATGCATAAGCTGGTCATATTAATATGGGTAGAATGGAAAAGCATTCAATTTACGTCAGCTGTCTGCTGGTTTATTGTACAGATGAGTCACTAATCTGTGCAATATTTACGTTCATCAAACCATTCTTGCTTTGCACATTCAGAGACTGTTTCACTTCTTATTTCATGAATACATGAAAACAAGGGGCTGGTTGAGGAACAGTTAAATTAATTTGCTCGGCGAGGCTCTGTGTAGTCCTACTTTCCTGTTATCCTTTATCTTTAATCACTTTATGACACACCAATGGAGGTCGTTGGCTTTTCTCTTATGTCTAAAGGTGAAAGGAGCTTTTAATATTACTGATAACGGTGAGTCAAAGTAAAATCTATACCCCCATCAATTATTTTGAAAAAAAGAGCAAAGGTGAACCATTCAGTTTTAACATGTAATTTTATCTTTTAGTGTAAATATTTTTTTCTCAAAATAATTTAAGGCAGTGCACATCATAACTAATTTTTGTTGTGGAAAACATTCACATCAATGTTTAATATGGAGCACCAGCTAAAAAGATCTAAACACTTCAATGCTTTTCCTTTTAAACATGTTTAATGGGTTTCTTCTGGGTAATCTTGTTTCCTCTAGCATTCCAAAGGCATGCACTTAAGCTGGTTGGCATCTCTAAGATGCCTAAGGCACACATGTATGAGTGCATGTACATGTGTGCCCTGCAATGGACTGGCATCCTATCCAGGGTGTACCCCAGGCCTGTGCCCTGCAATGGACACGCATGCCATCCAGGGTGTATCCCAGCTTTGGATTCAGAGGATCACTTTGAATGTTAATGAAATGGTTCTATAACCAACTTTCCATTTTCCTTAGCTCTATACTCATTGCAGGGTTGTAGCGAGCCCAGAAGCAATCATCAAGGTAGGGGACACCCTGGAATGTTTGGCAATCCATAACACCAATTAAGGCAAGTTAGGGTCATCATAAGGCATAATCACTTGTTTTTCTACTGTGGAAGAAAATCAGAGTGCTTGGAGAAAATCTGCATGAAACACGCATGAATACAGGGAGTTCATGTAAACTCCACACAAGCCCAAAGGCAAAAACTGGACTCTGAATCCTGGAGGTGTAAGGCTACTGTACGATCTACTGAGCCGCTGATAAGACTGCATTCTCCCATAAGCTTAAGTTAAAATAGCGCCTAGCTACACATGTTGTTCACTTAACCATAGTCTCACAACTGACTTAAAAGTGGGATTGGGGTTCGAAAACTTTAGATCTCATGGGCATTTGCATCTCACAGAAAAACTATGAGTTTCTTGAATGAAAAGGGACTTAATATGTATGTGTATGAATGGAATAATGTGTACGGGTGTGTAAGGGATATGCGGGGAGTGTGAGAGGCGCGAAGTGTGGAGAGTTTGTGCGAGTCCAGTTATCTTTTTGTGTCTTTGGTGTATGGTGTGGCTGCAGCTAACAGCAGCCGAGTAAATAGTTCTTCATCCAGCTGTTCTCTTCTTTTCTTTTGAGATTCAATGGAGAACGTTACAATATGTTCAGCGAGTATCGAACTTTAGCTTGTCGTATCCTTCTTATAGCTATACCACACCATTGCTATTTTTGTGGATTTTAGATTCGATTTGTATTATCAACGAAAATTTTAGGTTTCACTTTCAGCCGAAATCACCATGTGCGTTCCATGTTGATATCAGTTTTTGAGTTTGCACTGCTTCTCTTGCAAGCCCGCCTTCATTCTCCGGTTAAGCGCTGGAGAAAATAGCCCCTACGACAGGGGTGTCCAGTCTCATCCACAAAGGGCCGGTGTGGGTGCAGGTTTTCATTCCAACCAAGCAGGAGCCACACCTGATTCCACCTGTTTAATCTGTTGAGCTTGATTTTCAGTTAACTCAGATGTGGCTTCTGCTTAGTTGGAATGAAAACCTGCACCCTTTGCGGATGAGATTGGACACCCCCGCCCTATGAAATTAGACCCAGCATTGATTCGTAGTTCAGGATACTCCCACCCATCATAGGTTTTGAAGCCTCATTTGTCCCATCACTAGCCACAGTGTCATCACTTCTATAATTGACTTGTTTAAAATTATACCAAGTAATGAGGCTGCAACACCATGAACATAATCTTGTAAGTTATTGAACGGGTGAGCATTTGGATTGGTGTTTGGCTCATAGTGGAAATCATTTGCTAAATAGGAATATTGTAACTAAAACCTAAAATTATATTAATGTAAATTATGCTTGCCCATATATTTGTTTTCTTTTTTGAAAGCCTGTGTATGAAAAGTATGGTAATTTCTCTTTTCCACACCAATCGCACTCACTAATGATAAAAATTTGTTAGTTAAGAATGCTTAAATGTAATCACAATCATGCCAAACACCTTCTGCAAAAAAAACATCCGTACATGCTGCATAATTACAATGAAACTGGATTAAATCGCTGCATTTTCTGGTATGATAATTGCATTTGCATGTATTTGAAATGCAAATTAAGCTGGAGAAGCGATCAATGCCATCTATTTTCATTCATTTTTATTATAAAAATTGCACTAGGGTCGAATGACGCCTCAGTAAAAATGAATCAGTCTGACTTAACAGACATTGACTCCGTTAAATTTATTTTATTTTTTTCACATATTGTGAACTGTTGGTTCACCCACAGTAAAATTTGTAACTTTCCATGAAATGAACCTGCTGACCAAGAATTTCTAATATATTTGCAGGAAGTTTGGGATTGGAGGAAGACGTGATGCAGGCGGGATATAGAGGGTTCATTGGTTGTTTGTCTTCAGTTCAGTTCAACAATGTGGTCCCCTTGAAGGCAGCGCTGTTGAATCAAGGCAGCTCATTGGTCAGCATCCGAGGGCGTCTGTTTGAGTCAAATTGTGGGGCCTCGGCTGACATAACGACTTCTCGCTCCCTGTCAGGTGTGTTTGCATTTTCATCAACTCAGTCTTGGAAAAAAAATCTTTAAAATTGCTAGGAGAAAAAATTGTTTTAGCTAGCTTTCAACAGAGTGTGTTTAGAGATCTGTTGTCTGAAATGTTATTGCTAACATTTCACAGTGTGGACGGAAAAAAATATTGCTTTAACCCTTTCCCTTTACTCTCAAATTCTCCTTTTCATCAGACGAGAAATAATCACCTTGACACCACGTAAGATAAAATTTCTTTAATAAACAGAGTATGTTAGTAGCAGACTGACAAACAGAGTATCCCCCTCCCAAAGAAGTGACCCCCCCCAAACAAAGAAAACAGTTTATCTCGTTATTCTGGCCTTCCCTAAAAGGACAGCTGCAGCAGGATTGGTTATTTTCTTAAGTCTTTCTTCCGTTTACAGCACGTGATCAGCGCATGGGGGAAGGTGTTCCCCCCACCCCGTAACTGGAAATACCCCACTTTACAACAACTCATTCTACCTATCCAAGTTAAGCATATTGTTACAACATTTACCACTACATTCTTTTGCACATTTAAAGCCTTATGCATTAGCAAAACTATGCAACACCACGACTTAGCAGACTGCCTGTCTCATCAGCCCTCTGGGTTGGCACAACCTTGCATGAGCTCCTGTTTTTCTACACAGGATACATCTGCTCATATATTTTCAACTGAGCACACACATCTCTAAGCGATCCAGGGTTACATTGTCATAACATCAGCAAAAAGTACATAATATGGACAACTTCTTTGTGCCTAAGGCCGAAAACATACCATCACTCCCACTATGCCTCCCTCCCAGTCACTACCTGTTAATCCCCTTCCATAACAGAATAGGAGTTATGACCACTGTCCTAACAGAGTATGTCTTGTAAACCAGAGAAGCCATTTTGTAATTCACAATATGTACAATTGTTTTAGATGACTGAGGTTCTTTGTTCAATTAAAATTGCTTAGTCTTCCTGTCATCATAACTTCACGACATTGTCATAAAACTTTTGCTGAATTGATGAATTAAGGACAGAATAACTGCAACTGTTTAGTTAGCTAGCATCCTGGCTAATGCTTTAAGTGCTGTCTAATCACAGTAGGTGAGTACAGTTAGCAAATGTGAAAGGTCACTGGTCCTTTGGTTCAAAATTTACATTTAGACGGTAAAGTGGATTTCAAGCACATGGTATTTCTTACTCCCAAATGTATACCTCATCTATATTATTCTAATGCTTTTTACACTTTTTTAAATTATAATGAAATGCTTCAATCACAGATTTGAGACATTTTTGTAGCTGGTGATTCAGGTACTTTTATTCATCTCCTCTGCTGTGCCTCCTCTTCTTAGCTGAAAGCTCAAGGGCTTAGTCCACACTTTATACATTCATTCCCCGTTTCTCACCCTTCATAGATCATGCAGAGAAAGTCGACAGAGGCAAAGAATTGCTAAAAAATGCTACACAAAGTGATTCAGCAGTAATTGGAGGTGAGCTTTGCCGTTTCATGTCGTTATATTGTTCAATTGTTGAAGCCAGTCTGCCGTGAAATGAGCTCCCGCTATCTCCGTCACCTCAGACGCAAGCGGTCTGCCTCAGTTGAGTCAGAGTAAAGCACCACAGCAAAGTTCTGCCATTAGACACACTTTCAAATCAATTAGCTGGAGGTGGTGTAACTTTGACTGGGAAGTAGCAGCAGTTTTGTATGTTGACAGATTCAGAGTGGTTGGGGGGGTAGCGTAGAACGTGAACATTTTTGCTGAAGAAGATTTACTGTCTAAGTGTACACCTTTGTTGTAATGTTATGTACATGGCAGGCTTATAAACACACCAGTAATAACAGAAACTGGTAGGATTCAAATATCATACTCCTAAAAAATATATGTAATTATGACTGGATATTCAACATGCATTGCATGATGTCCGTGTTCACAGGCGTGATAGCAGCTGTGGTCTTCATCACTCTCTGCGTGGGAGCAGTCATATCTCGCTTCCTCTACCAGTACCGGCAAGCCCAGCAGTTGGCTGCAGTCAAGGAGAAGGATCACCGGCACGTCCTTGAATCAGCTTATCGCGCAGAACTGGACCTTCAGAACTCAGTCCGTGGCAACAGGAAGGAGTACTTTATCTGAAATGCTGTCGCCACCAAGTACTGCCCCAAGCCTTTCCTGATGTCACCCGCCTGTCTCCCGTTTTGTCAACCTGCTGACCTGGAACATGGTGCATGGCCTCTGGGAAGAAGTGACTGTGGCTTTTCGTACGTTTGCTGGCTTCTCGGTATAGCACTCTATCCCTGGGAATTCTGGGAAGGGTAAGCACCCCTCTGACTGTTGTAAACACATAGGTAGCTGGTAGGATAAGAGGAGTAGTTGCTTAGATGTGTAGGCTGTTGATCTTGACAAAAGAGGGAGTGGAGATCAGATGGATTGAGGCAGGGACAGAGTCATTATGTTTTTCTATACATCTCAAATGGCTTACATTTTTATCATCTTTTGATTAGCGAATTGCGAGCCTCAAAAGTTCAAAGGGCCAAGTTAAACATGCACTGTTGCACTGTCCCTCCTACCCAATGATCCCAGAAGTGACGCCATAAATTGAAACCTAAAACTGATCTGCAGTTCAGTAATATGATGCAGTCCACAATCTGCAAGAGAGCATTAGTTGCTGTGACGCATATCTGCTGCCAGGTTTCCCCGCTGTCTGTTTGTTCTCCAAATGGGCACTACGAATACTGACACGTGGATGGTGACAGATATGCATTTCCTGACATGTAGGAGTGAAAAACAGCTTGAAGAAGACAGTGTTGGGTTCCAGTAAAAGTGCAAATGTTGAATTTCTTCAGGTGTGTTGTTGCCTTATCAGTCATTATATCTATTTAGGCCACACATCTTGCAACAATCTAAAGTCTCATGTTATTTTGATGCCAATCATGTGCAACCATAAACTCGTAATAAGGAATCCAGGGTTTTGATGCATGCCCTTTGCACTGCGTGCTTCACCGAGGACCACTTAGCAGCCTAACAAGAAATACTCATGAAAACTATTTCTACTCATGAATACTTATAAACTCTTTATCCCTGACAAAACAAGGACAGTCAGTAAGATTTTCCAACGTAACAAAAGCTATGTTGTTTACCATCTCCTTTGTGTTTCTTTGGGGAAAACAGCATATTCTTGTGCTCCGCTATGATGTGAAGGTGCCTGTAATTACGAGACCCAATAACTACACACCCTTGAGATCACAGCATCTGCAAGTATGTCTTGCCGGTGCCGACTGCATGAACTTTGCAAATGAAAGTTCTATGCTCAGTGTTCGCCAAAATCAGATTTTTTTTTTTTTTTGTGACATAACTGAAATATTTAAGAGGATACTGAATTTATATATAATGACATCATTATGCATGGAGTGAATAATGCAAAACTCTAGGAGAGTTATGTTAGAATAGTTTTCTCAAAGGGACAGTGCTTAAATAATGATTAAAATGTCACTTAAAGGACTAAGAGAAGTCTCTCTGAGACGTTACAAGCAAGCTAAATACATCAAAAAATCACTTTACAACTTTTAAGTATCCTTATAAAATCATATGAACTAAGCATTTCTTCAAATGTTTTGAAATGAGCCCTTGCTTTTTTCCAATTCTAAAATCCCTGTTGTAGCTTTTATTAAAGTTCAAGGCAGACACCTGTCAAGAAGCATATACATGCTTGGTCATGCATCTATCTAAAGTAATATTTTTAATGTGTTCCTCATCTCACGGACCAGATAATCTTCTTAACTTTCAAAATTTAATGGCAAAATGAATAAAGGTGTTTTACAGTTAGCTCATAATCATATTCCATAGGTTAATTCACTGAAGCACATGTGGGTGCCCAACCAGATGTTTATGTTTATCATGAATTTGCTGGCACTCTACCATTAAGTGTATTCCTAACATTACATTTAATATCATGTTGTTTTCTAGAATGTAATAAATTTAAGCTACCACAAAAGTGATTTTACTAGTTTAAACATGTCCAGTTTATAAAACACTGACACATCCAGAAGTATTTCAAAGGGAAAAATAATCTTAAAAGCTTTTTATGTGGTATGTTAAATCTTGTTGAGGTAGGATTTTATTATAGACACTGCTCTTAACCAGGTGACATTCTGTTAGGATAATTCAATGATCTGCGTGCGCATAAATCTGAATTAATAGGTGTAATAAAAAGTGAGTAACTTATTTTTACAAAGGATTTTTGCGAGTGTCATCTATTCAAGTAATTTGTTTATAAACTTGTTTTCACTAACATATTAATTACTTTTCAGTTCTGTTCATTTTCCTTGAGTGCCCCGTGTTAAGTGGTTTGTACAAATTGATGGCATAAATGTAAAGAATTGTACTTCCGTAAAGAATGTGGGTCTAGTCTTCATCTCGAATGTAAGGGCATCTCGCTACACAACACAGATTATAATCTTGTAAGAAAAAATAGGCCTACTTGACAACCTCTGTAAATGTCACAAAAACCCCGTTTTGTGATTTTCTCTAAAATTGGATTTAAAAAGTATTCAGAAACAGGTAATACAATAAAAACACAGACAACAGGGCATGATGACTAAATTTACATTCTAATCAAGCTTTAGCTTTATTCAGTGATTGCCAGGTAGGTAGAGTTTTCCCTTTGTTCCTAAGATATTTTAAAGACTCCAATTTTGTTCTGAATTTATCATTTGCTTCAAAGCATCATAAATCGAATAGGGTATTCTGCCATTCACATGCTCAAAGTTTTTATAAAACAGATTTGTTTTATGTAGAACTTTGAACGAAATAAATCCAAGGATAGCATGGCAATGTTTTAAAAAATCCTCTGTTGATCTTGATTCCTGGTCTAAACTTAGCACTCAGTTTCGGTTCCCGACTCTTCCTCTAGCGACACAACGGCGGCTGCCGTGCCAGCGCCAGGGCTCAGGCCCCAAAGGCAGAGTGGCGAAAGCATTTCCCAAAGAGGTGCCGAAGTTTCAAACCACCAGAACAGCAGAGTCTCGAAGGCCAGGTCCCCATATTAGCTATACCCACAAAGCTCCACTTGAGGACAGTTACAGTAGTGACCTATTGCCTGAGTACAAGCTTTTGAAGTGCATTATGTTTTTTAAATGTTGTTTGTCTGACCTCTGAAATTGTATTCCGTTAATTCATTTCAATAATTTCTTTATATTGATATTAATACTTTTGATTTGGTTTTATATGGCTATAATTGTACAGGTATATTGTAAATAGATGTATATTTAATAAAGAAAGAAGCCATTTTTACAGCTTTATGTGCAAAGGTTCTGTGTAGTATGTGTCTTTTTTAGTCAAATACACACACATATAACTTTGTATTTTTTTCATTTGGAGCACAGATGAGGCTTTTCCTTCTGTTTCCAAAAGGAAAGGTGAAATTATGAAAATACGTATAAATGTACAAACTACAGATAGTTAAATGAATTCATTGAATAAAAGTTACGTGAATAAATATTAAAAGAAATCATGTAATGATAGTAATCGTCATCATCATCATCATCACATCACTGTTGTAATAGTAAAATCACAGACATCCAATGGCCTTTCAGCAATATCGATTTCATTTTAAGTAATATATCCTAATATCACACCTTAAATAGTTTGAGCAAGCCAGGCTATTCCCAAGAGTTTAATACATAGTATTGTAGATCTATGTGTATTTAAAAAGATGGAATATTCTAGTGGAGATCATAATATACCTGGCCTAATGTCCAAGGGGTACATACCCCAAACATGTCCCCCCACAATCCTGTCTGAAAAATGTGGCAGAAAGTTGGATGGATGGATGGATGGATGGATGGATGGATGGATG
>JAACJT020000030.1:4382779-4394573 GCA_009936485.2 Gymnarchus niloticus
GTCCCCCCACAATCCTGTCTGAAAAATGTGGCAGAAAGTTGGATGGATGGATGGATGGATGGATGGATGGATGGATGACAATATTTACCTTATATAGAATATACTTCAGTTCTCTGTGAAATCTGTTTTTCCCTCTTTCACATAATCTGCGCACTGCAGATGAATAAATGAATTTTTACAAATTGCTGATTGTAATTTTATGTGTTAAACATCTGTTTATTTTCAGCAGGGGTGTTGATAACAGATCCTGAGTCAGTTTCTCCCCCAGGAAAGTAAATTAATCCAGTTGGCCATCCAGACTCCCATCATATATTCCATTATTCCTTGAGGCACATGCCAAAAGGTTATCAGTATTTATCTAGCATTTTTATTTGAATTTCTCCGTCATGTTGTGCTGACCCCATCTCTACCCCATCCAGTAGTTCTCACAAGAATGTAGACCTTCTTTAATCCATCACATCACGTTGCTAATGGAAGAGGATTCCTAATGAGGAACTGAGTGGGTTTCTTTGTGGACACAGAAATGCATCGCTTGTCTTCTAGCATTAACAAAAGGACTGTCCATTATTCTATTTGGAAAATTTGCTTCTCCTTCCGAAATTTATTGCAGTTATGCAAAAATCTTTGATTGTAAGCAGAAATACTATAGCCAGTGAGTGGGAATGCATATTTATCTAAGCAAGCTGCATATTTATCATACAAAAATAACCAATAAATCTCTAACTGTATTGTTTAATGTTGAATTTTGCTGTTCTTTCTTGCAAAAAGCACTACAAATATTTCCCATCTGTGTTGCATTGACCTCTTTCCTGCCCAATCTATGTAAAAAATAGGGCACCCTTTTTCCCCAAAAAAAAACCTGCCACTCCACGTATTTCTGTTTTCCATTCCAGTCATACCCTCGTAGGCAATTCAGTTGTGTATATTTTATGTACCTGTACATGCATTAATATTTATTTTGCATACCTTGTGTTTTTCATATTGTTCATGTTTTTCTCTTTCTCTCTTCTCAGATTAATCCTTCTTCTCATTACATAATAGTGAGAAAATGTTATGCAACCCGTATGCTAATCAGAAGATTTTACACTTTGACAGAATTACCAAGTTTCTTTCCTGAGCATTTTGCTAACCATGAAAAGATGAAAACAGTTCTTAGTTTTTTATCCATCCATCCATCTATCCATCCATCGTTTTCCAACTCCCCATACAATACAGGTTTGCCTGTAGGATACCCTATATAGCACAGGCCACAAGGGTAAAGTGCTTGAAGTTACTATTTATATTCAAATGTGATGTTGTGAAAAGCTCTACTGAACTGAATTAGTTTCAATTTTGATAGCATGCTCAGTTGCTTTGGTCACCAGTTCTCTTGGATGTGCTTTTATTTTTTAATTATTTGGAGAAATGGACAGTGAGTAATGAGAAGTTTTTTTTTTTTTTACTTAGAAATTCATAATCGCACACTTAAGGCCCTGGGACTGGAGATAAACTGAGCTCTCGACAAGATGGTGCAATGATCTATTTTTTAAGGCATTGTGTGAAGATTTTCAAAGAATTGAAAAAATGTGAGAAAATGTGAGAAATCTAGGCAGTGGTTCCTTCTGTGTGCAACACTGGTCTCATTTAATGTAGAAGAAATATAATAAAAAGCCAGTGGTATTACTGTCCTATGGGTTTATGTCTCACCAGACCTCCAGATTGCTACGAAAACTGGAAGAACCACCCTCTTGCTGGCTGTTGCTCTTGGGCCCAAAATTACAGTATAATTGACTACTTGCTTCCTGATTCCTTAATAATTTCCCTTCCGGGCTAAATTTCTGTTATGGTGTGACTAAGGGGAAGTTCAATCGATCAATCAATCAGCTGGTCAGCTATCTATCTATCTATCTATCTATCTATCTATCTATCTATCTATCTACAGTATATAACATATGTCAGTACACCCCTGTCCAATATTCGTAAAGATTTAAATTAGTATCATATTAAAACAACTTCATTAATTTGAACAATAGGATATATGTTGTTATTTATGATTTTTTAAACCACATTACAAAACCCATATGGTAATATCTGGCTTACATTGTGTAATTGCAAACAATTCTGGTAGATCTTTTGATACACATATATATATGCATCTATATTATATATATATATGGCTGCTTAACTGACTGTTTGTTTCTTACATGGCTTACTAAGTATGAATCCAAAACACTAGATTTTTACTCTGCTTTGGTCTCTTCTGTGCTCTTTCTAACATGCCATGGCTTCACATGGGAAGGAACTGCAAAATACAGTTGCAGCAGTTATTAGGAAGGACTGGAAGGACTCACTACTAGTAACCAAAGATGTAGTAGATGATTTTGAAAGGCATGAAAGCGCACTGTCCAGTGTTTACGTAGTCTAGTACTGGAAAACAGATGGGCCAGTACTTCCAGCTTGGCACAAGATTTATCTTCGAGAAGTGGCTTCTCAGTGAGTGCCCAGACAGTGTGCCGAGCCTTGTATGCTATCAACCTCTATGGACGGCGTTCCAGAAGAAAATCACAACCAAAGAATTATGAAAAAATTGCTGGAGTAAGGTTTAGGAAACAAGATGAAAAGAAGCCCACGATGAATATTGGCAGCACATTCTCTGGTCAGGTGAAACTAAGATAAACTTGTTTCGATCAGATGGGGTTCAGCATGTTTAGTGGACCTGGCCAAGACTATCACAGTGCTAACTGTGAAACATGGAGGAGGGAATATGTTAATTTGGGGCTGCATGAGTTCAGCAGGTGATGATGGCATTTATAGATACACCATGAATACTGAACGAAAAGATGATCCCAAGTCTCAGGATACTTTGCAGAACAGGAATGTTCCAGCATGACAATCATCCTAAACACAATGCAATAACAATGCAAGAGTTTTTTAAAGAAGAAGAAAGCGAAAATTGTCAAATGACCCAGTACAGGAGTGCAATCCTTTCATCTATCATCAAATTATTATGTCATGCATTGTTTTACACAGGACAAGGGGCATCTTCCATGTGGCGTCAGCATGCTGTATTTATTTATACATATCATTTTGTAATCTAGGATTCTTCACAGGCATCATAAACCTTGGCATGTTCTTTGTTACAGATGCACATGCATACTTAAACATAATACTCTTTATCAAAGCAGTGGACTCTAAACAAGCCATGTGTAAGCAGTTTATTTGAGAAACAAAATCTCAAGGCCAAGTCAAGTTTTAGTAATGACTGCGTAGAGGTGGACCTTTCACATTTTGGAGATACTCTTAAGCTTACAATTCTCCATTTACATTGATGAAAGAAATTCCATTATAAGAGAATTAACTGCTATGGGCTTGCATTAATCTCCTTACTTACAGTTTTACCACTTCATTTATATTGGGGTTAGTTTTTCATTGGAAATTTTGCTATGTGTTCTTGAGATATTTACTAGGAGGCAATACAAGCACATGAATTTAACTTCTATTTGGTATTGGATGAAGTACTGGGAGGACTTTTCTTAATGCTTTCCCCTGATTGGTTTACACTATATCATTAATTTACACATGTGCACATTTTATTTTGGGATTGCTTATTTTGTGTATTAAGCAGAACATTCTGCTTACCATGATTCGTGTTATTTTACATGTGTTTGAAATAATTTAAGTTGATACATATAGTTGCCACCGTCTGGCAGAGATGTTGTAGCCACAATGGTAGTTCTAGAGGTTGACTGAAAGTGCAGTTTTATCTTGTAGCAATGGTGGCAGCCATTAAGGACTTCCCAAAGGCTTGGACCACTGGTTGCAAAACCTGAACTGGTGGTGTTTGCATGGTAGGCTGCTGGTCAGGGAGGTACTGTACAGACACAACCTGACTGGACATCGCCGCTGCCCCAGTTCTGGTGCTCAGAGCACGAAACCCTCTGTCATACATTTTGGGACTGTGGGTACATGAAGGATGTCTGGACACACAGTCTGGATCAGTGGAGGGTCTGTGCAGAAAAGTGAACCCTCAGTTTGTGTTGTCCTATGCCAAGGTGATGAAGCTGTGGCCTTTGGGTCTTCAGACTCCCCAGATGTGGTTGCTGATAAGCATCCCCAAATGTGGACTTTGGAATGCAAGGTCAGCACTCATCCTCTATGAGGTTGACTTTAGCACACATGGAGTTTATCACAAGATTGTGGCTGATTTGAATTTCAGGATGGACTGTGATGTCACTCTGGGGCTACAATGAGGCCAAGGGAAGGTGGAAGAGCCTTTTGTGGCATTAGTCCCACTTGACGTTTGTTGATGTACACCCTCCTGAAATGGTAACTGTCACAACATTTTGTCTGAGCACTTTCATGTGATGATGTGTTCTTGTATAGTGCTCTGTAATGTTTGAGTTGCACTTCTTTCAGATTTTCAGCCAAACCCTTTACTGGACTGGTAGCTGGGTTTAAGTCCCTTTTCATGGATTTTTACAACTGGGAGAGTTTTATGGGTTTTGGAACATGCCATTTTTTTTTATTTTGTGACTGTTGAATTCAGTTAAATATTTAATTTCCTGGCACACTGGTTTTAATTATTAACCATTGTGTTGTTTTAAGTATGGTGGTGTTTTAAATCAATTGAAAGATATTGATATATGTCAGGTGTGTGCTTGGAAGGATTCCAAGGTGGGTTGAGAAGTGACACGATGGTTTATTATATAAAGGGATTAAGACCCAAAATGTAAAAACAGTTGATCACCAAGGGACAATCTGAGAGGCAGGACCAAGGCAGGACCACAGCAGGACCAAGGCAGGGACAGACAGGAAACACACAGTGATGACATCAATGACTGGACTGGGGGAAAACAGGACTGGGAAGCACTCTTAAAGACTAATAACGAGGGGAAAACGCAGAACAGGTGTGCCCCATTAGGGCACACTGGGGAAACACAGAAGGAGCAGGGAAGCAGGGCATGACAATATATCTATTGCTATATACAGTATATAAATATACATATATATAATATATTACTGATATATATTATTGTTTTTTCTGCTGTATTAGTGTCATTTCTCATTTATTATTGCTGTGTTGAATGTACTGGGTTTGCATTTATAGCCTGTTCGATGTTGTAATGCTAATTGGATTTTAATGGATATGTTTTAGGAGATTGATTTGGTATTTGTGTATTGCATTAACTATTGGTGTGATTTTATTGGAACCTGTACTGTTTTGAATATGTTTGAGTGTTTGAGTGCAACATTTGTTTTGATGGATTCGAGTTGTTTTATTGTATATGTTTTAATTGATGTCAAATAAATATGGATTAAAAAAAAAATGCTCTCCATTAAAATCTTTTTTTTTTTTTTTTCAGTCAGGTGTGTTTTTGGTGTTGCTGATCGAAGAAATAAACAGGTAATGTAACCTGACTCCATGTGTGGTAATTCTCTCTACATGGTTACAATTTTTGGCACAATGCCATTCAGTGAATATGGTTTCTTCATGTACACAGAATTAACTAAGACCAAAGGTCGTTATAAAGTTTGGTAAGTTAAAATTACAGGTATTACATAAATTGATTTGTTTATTCACCTCAGTAACCCAGACTGGGATTTGAAACTAGAAGGTGGAGGGAATTAGTATACTAATGAATGTCATTCTGTGTCTTTTTGACAGATTTGCAGAGTGATTGATGTTCCAGAAACTAGAGAATCCTGATCCAATGTCATTGGTTAGCAGCTTCATCGCATCCTCCAAATACAAAGACGTGGAATAACATGCAGATCGAGGCAGAGTACACAGACATCAATCAACTCGGCAATGAAATTCAACATGGTACAATTTCCAATTAACTCACCCTAAAAACAAAATGGGGTATTTAAAGGCAATAAGTGTAAATATTCATAAAATTAGGCCATTACAATACATTATAGGTCCATTTAGAGCTATTGTGAAAGATATTCCATGGTTATTTATTTTCATGTTCTTTGAGCTTGTTATGAATTATAGACAATTTAATTTCTATTACTGACATTTTTAGGTAATATTAAAGTATATCCCAGTCATTTTAACGATTACAAAATCTGTATATGAAATCCTCCAGATACACTAGACAAGTCTTTCAGGGAGTGTACAGTGATGCTAATTAAGTGAGATTAGCATAAACATTTATTTGATTATAATGAACTAATCAGTGACATTTGTAGAGAGGATGACACAATTAAAAGTTACAGTTTCTCTGGCTTGAGAGATAATAATAATGAACATAATTGCAAGAATCACTAGTAACAACCTCTGAGGGACAAATTAGAGAGTCTTCCTAATGAAGGGTCATGTGTTTTATGTTTCCACAGTTCAGGCCACACTCTGTCATACGTATCATTGGTCAAATCTGACATGGTGGATGAGCACTGAGGCATAACTCACATTTGTAATTTTAGAATTTAACAGGTAGAAAAAGCTGCAAATGAGCTTGCTATACAAATAAATTTTAGCTGTTGCCAAAAAGTGATCACGAGTCACACTCACACATGTTAAAGTCAGTTAAATTAATTCAAATGTTATACATTTTTCAAAAATTCAATGACCTTGTGTCTATAGATGGTTTACGTCCCAAATTTAAAATAAATACACATACACTATTGATTTAATTTAATAATTATATTCCTAAGTTGAATAAACTTTGTACGGATAGCTGTTTTATAATTTCTGGTACATCAAGTAAATAGAAATTATTTCCTTTGAGCATTACATGATTTGAAATATCCAGGCATGACAGGACTTTTTAAAAACTAAAAGTCAGCTTTTTAAACACCAGCCTGATAAACATTATTTTGACAAAAAGGAAATGAAGTTGAACAAAAACAAAATAAAGTGCAAGAGCACACTCCACTTTAAACACAACCTAACCCTATTATGAACCTTAGTCATAATAGAAAACAACACTTAGCAGACCTAACCTTATTGTCAAGCCTAGACCCATTTTGACACCAGTGGTAGCAATAACAATTAGGCCAAACATATTCCCAGACATAAACCTAATATTAACCCAGACTTTATCCCTAGCCTTAGTTCTACCATCAGTCCTAACCCTCAGAATATAATTAAGGATTTAACCCCAAAAGAATGTCGTACCAACTCATTACCTGAAACTAATATCAGTAGCCCTAGCTCCAATGCTAATAGGCTAATAGCCACTCGAAATGTAACCCTAGGTCAAATCCTAATACAAGCTGCAACCTTAGCTCCAACCCAAGTGCCAACCTTAACTCTAACTCCAACCCTAATGACAATCCTAAACCTAATTCCTATCCTAATAACAACCAACCCAAATGTCAACCTTAACCTTTATTTTAAGCCTAAAAGTAACCTAAACTATCACCCTATTTCTAAACCTAATGTTAACCTAATCCCTAGCTGACCATCTAATGGCAACGCTAACCCTGGCCCAAAACAATACACTAACTCGAACCACAACCAAATGCTAACCCTAAGTCTAAATATATTGCTCACAATAACCCTAACCAAAATTTTAAGTTACTTAACCTGTAACTGTAAGACTAATGTAAACCCTAATTGCCAGTCATAATTGTAACGTTAACTATAACACTACCATTACCTCTAATGCTGAACTTGACCTCATCCAAACCCTATTCATAATGCTGACCCAGCCCTAGCCCTGGTTGAGATTTCAACCCTAACCAAAATGCCAAGCACAATGTTAAATCCAGTCCTAAATAATTCTACCCAACAGCAACCATAATTATAAACCCAAACCTAATGCTAGCTGAAACCCTAAAATGTGTATGAAATTGTCAAACTGAAATTAATTCTTTCCTTTTGTTTGTATTTTCCACTTAGCAGTAAGCATTTTTAACAACTTGGGGCCAAGATCAACAAAGGGATTATTTCAATAAGCAGGTATCACATTAAGAATTATTTTATATGGCATTCAACTATACCCTGAGGTGACAGTAAATGATCACTCCTAGAAAAATAACACAGAAAGCAGGCTTTTCACCTGCCTGCCTCTGATGTTAGTGTCTTTGAAATACTGTCTGTGCCATTTTGAATTAATCACAGCAAAGAATAAAACTTTACTCAAGTTGATTTGTACTGTCTAAGCAGAATTTCAAAGAATGTCATTTCCCCTGGTTGGTCAGAATTACCACAACTTGCACATGCATTCATATGCATGCTAATTCTGGTCTTTAGGCTTCCATGGACAATCGTAACCTTTGGAATTGTGGCCTGATCAGGACATTGTGATTTGCTAAACAGATGTACTTATCTTACCTGCTTCTAAAGATTCACGATTCAAGATTCTTCATTTGTCGCATACGTAGTCATACTGGTACAACTTGCAATGAAATGAAATCTAATGAGACATTAAGACAGCTTTAACACAATGATCTTCTTTACACAGGTGTTGTTCTCAAATGCGTAACCATTTTGTGTTAACCTTAGTATTTTAAGGTTAGCAAGCATGACAGAGGTGCTTCACCAGTGTTGTGAGTTGTATTCCTGACCATTTGTTTGTGTGTGCGTGTGTGTGTGGCACGTTCTTTCCCAAGCTTGTGTTCGTGTCCCCCCATGTATTATAAGCTAGCTGGTTAGATGAACCTGTGTGTGTGTGTCTAGCTCCGGAAGATGAGCTTGCTGTATGTCTGAGAGCCACTCAGAGGAATGGAATAATAAAATACCTCCTATAGTCTTTTTTACGCATGTAATTTCAAAACTTTGTAATCATTTTATGAGCAATGCAGACAAGATGGAAATTCATAAGATAATAAACTATAGAAAACAGAATCAAAACTGAGCCGACAAAAGCTAGAAGAGAATGAAAATAAAAATAAATTCAACACTAAAAACAAATTTAGAAAAATGAGTCATAGTTGTTCAAAAGAGAAGAGAGCTCAAAAACCAGCATATTCTAATGATGAGAGGGAGGTCAGCAAAATTCCAAGGACAAAGGACAGTGAGACATAAATGAGATGTCACTCATGTCTGGTAAATTCAAAGATAGTGCTCTTCTGCTCAGCCTTCTCATGTTGAGGGCTTTTGTATGCTACTGCTTTATTAATGATATTCCTGACTGTGGTTTTGTCATGTCACCCTGACCACTGAGACAATGACCTTCTCAGACAAAGAGGCTCTAAGCATACCTAATATTCAATGTACTTTTTCCCAAATCGAGCCAGCCTTGCTGCTGACATCTTCATCATAAGCAGGAGAATAATTCTCATAATAAAGCACCGAGTGAGTTCATACACAATCCATGTGCAGGCATTCTTTTAAATATTCGTATGGCAAGGTAAGCTTTGACTGAGATCAAATGAGCAGTGGCATTGCAGATTAGTTTCAAATTCATTAGCAAGCAAATGTTTTAGTCTAATAATAATAATAATAATGATGATGATGATGTGGCACTGGTTGCACACCAATGCGCCTGGGTGTTTCAATTTCACCCCTGCTTTGTGTGTGTGTGTGTGTGTGTGTGTGTGTGTGTAGAGGCTTTTCATGTTTTCCTGCAGGTATTCCTGCAATCAAAAGATATGGCCATAGGTTAACTGGTACGTGTGAATTATTCGTGTTTATCCACGCTCTATAAAATTGCGCTCAGACCACCTGTCCAAGGTGTAGGCATGCCTTCTGCTCTGTGTTGCCTGCAATAAACTCCAGGCTCACCAGTAACCATTTACTAGACAAGCAGTTGAAAGATGGATTGATGCAGTGATATTGTACTGAAATTGCTGGAAGATGAATACCCAGCTGCACAAAAAATGTATTAATCTTCCATTTTATTGTTACTTGTTAAAACAGTGGTTCAGATCCCACTCCTGGCAAGGTGCTGGTATGCTAATGGTGTTTTCGAGCAAGACTTATACTTCTAAAACTGCTTGGACCCCAAGCTTTGCTTTTGCCTGTATGCGTGTTTGGGTGTCTCATGCTGAGTGTGACAGGATGTGAGAAAACCATATTCAAACATCCCGGCGCTTGTACAAATGACAAGTGAATCATTTCAGAAATGTTTCTTAATTAAAGAATAGAATATGGTAAGTGACTTGGCTTGGCTGTTTGGTAATGCTGGCAACATGTGGTAAGATGCTGTTCATCTTCGAAAGAGGATCACACAGGTTACCTTTAGGTTGATTTTTTTATTTTTTTTTTTTTTTCCGTTAGACTTTGATTTTCTTTTGTATGGGATTTAGGAACTAATTTCAAGTTCTGCTGCATCAGCTTCTATCAAGGATATATAAACATACTAAAGAATTTTTATGGAAAAAATAATGGATGAGAAAAAATCCCATAACTGAATTATGTAAAAATGCTTTTACCATTTTTTTGCATTTCCAAAGGGTATAATTAGTATTATTTTAACACATTGGAGTGGTGCAACTGCACCGTTTTTGGTTGAAAGTGTGAAAGGGAAATGAACAACACCTTCTGTAGAAGCTTATTTTTTCTGGTTTTTTGTTTTCTTCGTCAGTTATTCAATCCAGAATACCTGGCACAGTTGACACAAAACCCAGTGGATTTATGAACTGACTTTAGCAACAGAAAGTGATGGAATACCTGTCTCAAAAACATTTATGATTTATTTATGGCGCAAACATTTATGATTACATAAAAAACAGCTAATTCTTTATGATCCCAAATTAATTTTTACTTAGTAATTAATTTATAAAATGAGTAAAAAAGATTTCCTTTATCTAACATTACATTTCTCCGCACAGAAACCTGACACTGTATCATGGAGAAAAAACATTCATTACTCATGTGGTACATATGTATTTACATAGACTCTGACTGCATTGTGGTGGCCCTGGCTAATTCTACCTCTTATGATTCTGCGCAAAGTAGGACACGATAGGGCAAATACCAATAAGCGGGTAGGGACAGATAGAGATTGGAGTTTGGCATTCCAGCACTGTGAGGCCATCCCCTTCAGAGAGTGGCCCTCAGAAACCAGGATAAAGTGACACCCTTCAATTGCTCACGCTAGGGTTTCACTTTCCCAGGATGATCAGGTCCAGCAAGTCAGATATCAAACTTGATCAGGTCAGGAAGTGGGTCAGCACTTCCATGACAGTGAGTTTAATAACCACTTTGCTGAGCTGTTCAAGACTAAAACTCTAACCCTAAGTAAAAAAAATACTGTATATATAGGTTTATAAATACTTTAGCATGTTTTAAAAGTATTGTTCTGCCAGTCATGATAGAATCACAGTGAAATTAGTACATTTTCCATCAATCTTTGACATTAATGTTAAATTTAGCATATTTTGTTAGAACATGGATAACTGTATAGAAATTTATGACTTTGCCTCATTCATCCATTTATCATTTTGTGGTATATTTCTATTATGGAGACAGCATTGTGGATTGTGGATATGACTGAATGTGTTTTGAGCCCTATTTTTGAAAATAGTGATCACACTGAATGACTTGATAAATTGCTGTTGCATTTGAAAAGGGCTGCACTTGGTCTAGAAGCTGAACCACAACCAAAGCCTTGAAGTTCCCTCTGGTTCTGACTGAGAGACATCTCAGCTGTATCTATGGAAACTGCGTATCATCTGAGACACTTCTTGGTTTCTTTTTTTTAATTTTGTTAGGCCAGCTGGGGGGCATTTGCACGACCGTGAGTCGGAGGCGTGTTTCACTGGACGAAGAAAGATAAAACTACGAGGTAAGGGTGTGCAGGAAGGGGAAGCTCTTTGTGGTCACCAAAGCCCTACAGCATACAAGATACAGTACTGTGCAAAAGTCTTAGGCAGGCAAAGAAGCCATTTGAGGCCATTTATCTGGGCAGAAAGTGTACAT
>JAACJT020000030.1:4394673-4421902 GCA_009936485.2 Gymnarchus niloticus
CGCCTGCTTCTTACTTGCACTACAAACAATGGGGCCCGCCCTTGTTGCTATGCAGTTTGCTGCTTAACTATTTTCCATCTTATCAGGGTGGGAACCTATCTCCTCCCATCCGGCCCCTGCAACACGTTAGCTCTAAAACACTCAGGCCTTGGCCAGCGCCTGACCTTAAGCATTCCGAACCGTTGCGCAACAAGTCACGAGAACAGGAAGTGGTTTCTTTTCCATCACACATGCACACAAAAAGATGTTATTTGCAAAAACTCCTATTGTCCATTACCATAATCCAGCCAAATCCTGCGTAACACGGGGCCCTCACTGGAGATTAATGTCAGGTATAAATCATGGTCCTGACACCTGCATGTATCACCGATCAAAATCTCCAGTGGTGAATTAATTCCCCTGGCCCCTAATTTAAAAATGGCTACAGAGGCCTGGGTGGTGCCTCAGTTTTCTTTGTTTTTGTGTACATCATTTCAGGAAGAAGTTTATCAAACCGCCTGGCCATAAAGCACGCCTGATAACAGAGGCTACACCCTATCGTCGCCTGAGATTGGTTTTCCAATGACACGCTGGAGATTAAATCGGAAAATGACGACAGCGCGTAGAAGTAACCAAGCATGGGTGTGAAATTGAAACAGCATAAAAACAACGCAGAGCCTGCAGGAAGATATTGACTGTGGGATCTATAAATTATAATAACACTAGCAAGAATGTTTAGTAAATGTGCAAACATAACTCTTGACAAGCATGCATTGTCATGCTGTTGGAACCAGCATACAGGCGGTCTTCGTTTCCTACATCAGCAATGCTGTAATATAAATTAAACATGCAGGTCACCTATATTAATTCATTCATTCATTACTCTTACATATGCAGTACTTGATGTACCCCTTTTGAGAATTCCTCTGAAGAGTTAAAGAATCAACATCAGCTGATGTCACTTTCAGGACAAAGACAGCAGATTAACTTAGGTAATTACCCTTTAATATAATGTCATTAGTTGTGAGCTATAATAAAACACTAGAATGTTTAAATTTTGAATTTTTCTTTTGTGGTCTTTTTTGTTTTTTACTTTGGGTAACATAGTAAACTTGCACAGTGTTTGTAGGTCCATTGTTAGTGTTTCATAATTACCTGAGTGAACCGCCTAATTCTGTCATCATAATTGGATGTGTGATGTCAAAGCAAAATCAGCACAGTGATGCTGCCCACCACAGCAGTATGCTATCAACCTGTAAATCAGAGGTTCTCAGCACAAATCTTAATGACCCCCCAATGCACTGTATGCTAGCTTATGTCTGCTGAGCCCCCTGTAGAAGTAGCTTCATTGCATTGCTGATTTGTGAATCCTTGCTGTAAGCTGATTCAAATGCATTACTGCATATTTGTCATTCTGTCATAATTTTAAAAAGGAGCCTTAAAGTCGAAGCGATTCAAAACATGGTCAAATGTGACAGACTTGGTAGAGTGCCCCATAAAAAAAAAAAAATGACTGAAGAGTCACATTTGCTCAAACTTTGCATTTAATAACCTGAAAAAAAATAGTTCAACGAGACTTTGATTTAATATAAACATGCTGAATATACCTGGATTCTCTCATTTTAATATATTTTAAACCAGAGATGTTGGACATCTGATATTAATGCCAACCAAACTGCCAGCTGTTTCAGCAGCTAACTTGCAGGTTAATATGATTTGGAGATGACAGTTTATGTGTTGCTAGATAACAGCATGACATAACCAGAGCTCCTTCTATAGTAACTGAAATTAATGTTTCAAGTTGTGAAAAATGTCCCATGTGACTATATGAAAAAAGAAATTATCAGAGGCATTTCGCTATTGATGTATCCCTAACCCCCCCCAGAGTATAACCTGCCAGCATCTTCAGCCAGCAAGTAGCTAAATAGTACAAAGAAATAGCAAATGGAATATTTAGAAAATGAGTTGAACAGCCGTAGTATAACGAGGGTATTTATTTTTTAACATGAAGGGCGAGACACCTCATCATTGGATTTCTGAGTACAATAATACAGTAAGTGAGTGTAACGTGTATGTAAGGTAGTTCATTTCATTAAACCTGGAGCAATATCATATTAAAGCTGCTATCCAACTTGACCATCCGATTTTGCTTTGTACTTGGAACGCCATTGGAAATCTTCCATTCCCTTATACAAAGCGGAAAAATGAGTCCCCCACAAAGTGAGTACTGGACAGGCTAATGACACAGAGAGAACCTTAAGAGTAGATGTGCAGAATGAAGGCTATAACTGAAGCTGTCCTGGTCTGATAAATGGTCACAGGGTGTGTGGGTGTATCAGCATTACACTCAGCATACCTAAAGTGACACTTCTTAAGTGTCCTTTAATGGCTAAGATGGAAATAGGCAAATGCATGAGTGATATTTTCCTGAAGCATATGTAATTTCATCCATCACATAGGCAGCTTGAAGTGTTTGTTCTCCAGTATCTGCGTTCCTCATTTTGAGCTTTGTTAATAAAGTTTATAATTTGTTTATTATTAGTCCTGTGGCTGTGACCAGACTTCATAAAAGGCATGCTATTTTGGTTTAATTTAATAAATGAACATAGAAATAAATATATGTATGGAATGTAGGAATCTGATCCTTAAATGGAATATTTCACTTAGATGCTTATCGATCCAGACATTGCTAATGCTTTTGTCTTTTCACTTGCAGCAAAGGGTCTTTGACAGGTAAGGTCCAAAAACAAACAAACAAAACAAAAAAAAAAACGAAACAAAAAGTCAATAGCAATACTTTCTAAAAACACTCGTGAGAAATGGTGAATTCCTGGGGTGAGAGGTCTTGGTCTGAAGGATAGTTCAATAAGAAAGAGAATGAGTTGTTCCAGGTTCTCCACTGAGAAAAATAAAAAATTGCTATAATTGCAATAATAATGCATATTTGTCCCCTTTGTCCCTGCTGAGGTAATTTTCAGACAAATACAAACACAGCTAAAACAGAGGAGTAATACAGACATGTTTTGGGCATTTCAAGATTATCTCTGCTGTTAATAAGCAATACCATTCAAAAGCTTCCATGACAACATACATGAAATGAGTTTGAATAGGAAATATAGTAAAATGAATAGGAAATATAGTTATTGACAAAGTTAAAAATAATTATGTTTGACTGAAATCATAACTGTGTCCTTCAAACTTTGCATTCACCAAAGAATCCTCCATTTGCGGCAATTACAGTCTTGCAGACTTTGCTAACATAATGCAAAAGGGTTTTCTTATGATCAATTACCCTTTTAAAATGATAAACTTGCATTAGTAAAGATAACATTTCATTGGAACACAGGACTAATTGTCGCTGATAACGGGCCTCCGTATACCTATGTAGATATGCATAAGCTCTTTCTGACAGTGCTTCTTGTTAAAAGCGCTATATAAATAAAATTGAATTGAATTGAATATTCCATTAAAAAACAGCTGTTTCCAGCTACGATAGTCATTTACAACATTACCAGTGTCTACACTGTATTTTTGATTAATTTGTTGTTATTTTAATGGACAAAAAACTTGCCATTTCTAAGTGACCCCAAACTTTTCAATCGCAGTCTATTTATATATGTTATCGGTATATATAAATGCTGTTGGTAGTTAACTGAAATCGTCACTGCTAGGTGAAGTATGGATTTAATTAGGGGAGTTTCATGCTCCTTCCCTTTAAAGTCCAGTTGCTTTTTTTCACATTTGATTGTTTTGGGGGCAAACTTGATTCCAAGAGTTGCATCCAGACAGTGCGGCATTTACAACCGTTAACGGTTTATTTAAGGTATTGTTGCTGTTTCCCATCAGACCCGGTGAATTCTCTTTCATCTTTACAAATCTCACACATGAGCTGAAGACTAACAGTAGCCAGACATGTAGCTATTGTTTTTTGAGTCTTTTCAGTGAGCTACGAGTATCTGGTCAACATGTTTCTTTGCATTCTGCCCCCACTACATTGTTGTGTACTGTAAAGCATGTGACTGACTAGCTCTGACCTGGGTTCTCTGGTGACATTCTGATTCCAGAAGCTGGTCTTCAGCGGCCACCTTAAGCACTTTAGCTTCAGCAGCTGAAGCTGTAGCAGTATTCAAACTAAGGCATGAATGAACGTGTCTGTATTCAGGTTTGCCCGAAGGTCTGCTTCAGCTCTTCCTTTCTCTTCAATGTAAGTGTGTGCTTTTAACAGGTCTGCCTCTCTTTTGGCAAATGCCAGTTGAACTGCTGTAACTGCACATGCTATGATAGTCTTCACACGGAGATCAACAGCTGGTTGGTACGTCATGAGTTAGAGCAACATGATTTTGTCTCAGAAAGTTCACCCATGTTTGTGCATAGCCCACTAGGCCATCTGCAGCCATGCTTTTTTTTTACTATTTTGGCCCTTTAAGAATGTTGTTTGTTGTAAAGAACCAGACTGACTAACTTGGCAGAGAGCTGACGGGCTCCTCCACAACGACGGACACAAGCATTTGTAGTTGAAAATCTTTACCGACACAAAACACTTGTCCTTGTGTGTATCCATACCTTTTTTCTTTTAACATATAACACATATGTATAACCTATTTATAGATAAAGTAGAAAGCTTAGAAAATGCATGCAAAACAATCGAATTTAGCTCTGTAAGGCACCCCCTCCATGTTCTTGGGATTCTCGAGGACTCTGTTGGTTTCACCCCGAGGGGACCTATCCAGTTGGCTCCCACAGCCACTCGGGTGCAGGTGATGGACCCATCTCATAGCCCTACTGAGCAGGAACTGACCTACGGGCAGGCTCAGTTCGCACAATGCTTGTCTTAAAACAGTAGTTCATATCATTACAAAGATGACAAATTATAGATTTATGGCCTCTGTGGTTGGCATCTGTGGTTGTATTTTTATGCTCATGACAGCCCTTCTGGTATTGACAGTATATCGACAGTGCAAAATGGGGGAAAGGATATCAATTTTATTAGAGGTTTTTGCACAGTTCATAAAGACTCCCGTTTTTGTGTCCTCATTTTGCACCTTCAATAATGTTCGGCTGAAGAACACACTAACCGTTTCTGGTTATTCTGTTTGTGTACTTTGGCTTTCTTTTCATAAGACTCAGAATGATTGATGGCTAAAATCACTGAATATGATCTGGAAATTAAAAAAATCAATCATTAATTCATGACTTGCAGGTACGAAATTTGTCTTTTTAGATCTATTAGGCGACATAGTAAGATTCTTCCACTACCACAATTACATTATTTTGAAGCTGCTACATTTTCTCTAATAGATGTACATTCTTGAGATAGTAGTGCAGGGGAATGCAAATCATTTTCCATAACGATTTATTTGAAACGGGAAGCACACATCAATGCAGTGATTGAACCATTCTTAAAGTTCGACAACATTCATAAATGTCAAAAGGATATGTTCTGAGGTAACTGATGATTTGACGTGTTTTCAAAGCAGCCACTGCACAAAAGTTTGTGGTCTTTTTCTTAAGACATGATATTGATTTTCTATTCGACAAATTTATCATTCATTTTCAGAACAGGGATGTAAGAGTGCTGCTACAAAACAAAACTAATCAATAAAATGAAACCAAAAAGTTTTTATAATAGAATCCAACTTAAAAAACTGAGGTCGATATTCTAACTTTTTTGTGAGAAAAAAATACCCATTGTACTTGATGTTGTCGTATCTCGTGACTGCTCTCTTTTTATGTGTGGTTCTGATGCATTGTAATGTTCAAGTACCAAGACCTGAGATTTTAAAATAGACGCCCATAAATCGACAAAAAGACATATTTATTCATCCATCGTCCCACCGCTTATCCTAGTTGGGGTGGGGGCCGTATAGGGCACCAGGCTTAGAGATAGCCTAGAGGGAAATGCTCATGCATGCACAAATCTATTACCGCAGCAATGATTTGATATCCTGCCCAGGGTGTTATCCTGCCTTGTGGTTCTTGAGGAAGGCTCCAACCTATCCATGACCCTGTGTTCAATAAGCAGTTATGCAAGATGGATAGATGGATGGCTGAATGGAAACCTATTAGCAATTCTATTACACCAACAAAAGTAGGTTTAGAGTGAAAAATCCCCGTTTTTTCAATAATGTATCTAATTAGGCCACAGCAACCTAAGGTTTGTCTCAGAAAGCAATAGAGTATCCATCCATCCAATCAATCATGGCTCAACCTAAAGGCGGCTTAGCTGGGTGCCATATTTTTGGATTATGTGAGGAATTCATTGGTACCCAGAAGGAACTGAGAAATACACAAACAGAACTTGCAAATTTTCCACAGTCAAAGCTGAAGGCTGATTGAAACGCATTGACTCCTCCTGTTGAGTGTGAAGGGAATGATGTTACCTGTAGTGCCACTGTGATACTGTAAAGCAGGCATAGATCACACACCTTTCTAACTAAATTAAACTGCAAAGGCAGTCAGCCTTGCAATTAGTGGCTGTTAAATTTTAATTCTTTGTATTTTACTGACATTTAAAAATCTTTTAACTGAACTCTGCAGTTTCTGAATTATATCTGCCCTTGGAAGTTTTACGATGCTTTCACTAACTAATCTGTACATGTAAATGCACAATCATGCTCATAACAATGACTGGGACAATGGTTTTGGACAAATATCAGAGAAGTAAGATTGATTGTTCGTTTTGTTAATCCGTACTCGGTTCCTGGGAATTTGGTATAATTGAGGCAAAGAGATTATGGGGGAGGACTAATCGGCAGATGAATAATTAAACATCCTGCAGCTGGTGTAAATGCAGATAAGTGTTAAATGAACATTTGCTGAGAAATAAACTCCCCTCAGAAACACATTGCAGAGGGGTTATTGATATGATATATTAAGTACAAGAAAAAAGCAGAATAATAAATATGTTTTCATAGTTCTTCACAATGAAAGGAACCAGGAATAGATTGTTGTAGGGGATTCAGCCATCCACAGCTATCCATTTTAAAATAGTCAGAACCAAGTTTTATCGGCTTCACTTTGCAATAGGTGTTGACTAGCCGTTTTTCGTGATCAACGATTTATTACATCTTTAAGGGGGCGACTGGATGGCAAAGATGGGACCGTTTATATCTTTATCACACATGCAGATCAGCAATAATAAAAAAGAAGGCAGCTCACAATATCATTGGCAAAAGTGACACGGGCAATCGAAAAAGAATTATAATTCTTACACAGCAGCATGCATTGCACGTGCCCATGTCAACTGACCTTGAAAAATGACTGACAGGGGAGGGGTGAAGGTAATTATGATGCCATTTTAATTACCTGGTAAGTTATTGCACTTGGCTTCTCATGCTTGATATTTTACGTTCTGGGATCTGTTACTTCACGCCAGCTGTGACATTAACACCAATGAAGCATCAAGGAAATAATCAAATAAAATACTCTCTAGATCTTGAAATGGTTATTCTTTATCCTCATTTGCAGCATAAGAAAATTATACATGCATATTTTTTTCTTGCTTTGAAAGAAATGTCATTACCACCATCATCAGTGTCATCATCATCTGCTTCTAGAAATTACTGGGTACTTTTTACTTTTGTTAGATGTAGGGTTTTATATGTTAAAGAGGGAAATTAAAGAGCTATTTGAATGAGTCCTTATTTTCTTCTGTTGTTTGTTGTTAAACACCCTGTCATTAAAAATTAGTAAACCCCAAGCTAAACTGTAGGTTTTCTTTACACTCTGTCCTGTCTTAGAGGAGCCATGGAGCACTCCTAGATCGCGGGAGTTATAGTTTAATTAGAATTCATCCTTTTTTTGTCGTCATGCTAAACTTGTGCCTGGTGATAGTGTTTATCTGGAAAAAGTGTGGATTATGGACCCAAATACATCAGAAGGTCACAATCAGACAGTATAGAACAGCGTGGACATTGTAACAAATGTGAAAACTGTTACAAAATGCACATTAAAATGAATACAAATTTTGACATGCATTCTCAGATATACCTTAAGACCATCAGTCACAATTCCACCAGTGGCTGACAGTAACAGGAGTATGTCCTTTAACTTTTCATTGTTCAGAAGTGGTTCCTTTCATTTCCAGAGCAATTCAAAAGAATTCCGATGAACACATTCCCTTTTTTTATTACGAGGCAAATAAAAACGGCACATTCTCTTCATTAATCAGATTCAACTAGTGATTACTGTAATTAATCACATCTCCTCTGGAAAACACTATCATCTAATAATATGAATGGCACTTGACTGAGAGAGAAAGTACAGCGCTGCTAATTAACTGTGTATGAATTGCAAGGGAAGGGCCCGGTCTTTGGCGGTGAACTAGTGGTTTGTGACTTGACTGTGCAGGGGGTCACATATTGATTAACTTTACTGACGCAACTCTCCTACATAATCGACAGGGACAATCAGGGTGAGTCAGAGAAGCCTTCTAAAGTCAATCTCTCCTTGGGAGTGAGCACAGGGTGTTAGGGGGCTATTGGTTCTCTGAGGAGGCTGACAGTACCTGGGGTTCTAAAGCAAACCTGACGGTGTGTGGAAAGGATGTTCTGAGATCAGGTGCCTCCCAGCAGATATGAGAGTGTTTAATGGGATTAACGTGTCAGATACTAACACGTTAAATTACAGAACATGAAAAAGTCTTCAACTACCAGTATCAGTTCACATGTTCAGAAATTGAAGTGTGATTTATCGTCTGAAAAACATATCGAGAAAAAAAAAACATACGGTACTGTTGAAAAGAATTAGACAAACAAAGAAAGTGATGTGTAAGGTGGTGTAAAACTATGACTTCACATTGGTCAAAGTGTGTCAGTTTACATATTTCAAAACGTCTCTTCATTTCCATCACACTTCACTGCAGGTAGGCTGATGTCTATGAATTCTATTTTGGAGATAGTCGCAATATACATTTTGAGAACTTTTTGAAAATGTGAAAGTTTTATACTACATATACATGTTTTATAATATGTATTCTATTTAGCAAACAGTAATACAATAAATGTTTGATATAAATATCTAAAAACTAATTCAGACAGACAGATCAACAATTCCTGATTTTGACTATACGTTGCTGATTGTTTCAAAGTTAATTTTTTGTTGATGAGTAATATCAACAAATGGCAGCATTTATGAGAAATCATAAATCTGAGCCATTATATTCAACATTATAATTAAAATGTTATTAAAATTATAGATGGAGCATAAATATACACAGATTTGCAGAATTCAGTAAAGTCGACTAAGCTATATTTTGTCAAAAGCAAAACTTAAATTACTGTAATGATGGCTGGCAGTTAAATTCATTGACAGAATATTCCATAAATCAAATACCAAGGCACAGAATATGTGTTCAGGGGTGTATTCAGGATTTAATGCATGAACATAATCAAAGACAGATTTCTTAAGCTTGTTAGCGAGTGTTTTCAGCTATTTTGCTCATTTTCATGGAAAATACTGAGAGCTTCGATATGTTGTGAAGGAGATTATGCTTTTCGAGTTTAAAATGCAATACTGTTGGATATTATTGAGTGAAAAACGCTGGTACTGAATGGAGGATTCTTGGGGTTTTCAAAACTTTTAAGGGCCTTGAAATATTGGATGGTGAACTTTATCGGTGGAATAAAAGAGATTTTGAGGGGTTTACCACTTGTGACGAATGCCTGGTGATACAGCATGAAGGGCAAGTCTATTTTTTGCAACTCATACTCTGTCGTCTGAGGCATTGCTAATCATGGGCAGAACTGTCACCATCAAGCATGCTATTGATCGTGAAAAGGGAGTTTGGTTTCTCACACAATATCGTTTATTGCATTACCGTTATCCATTCCAAGGAGAAACCATTCAAAACAGTCCTGTGGAGCATTGTCCCATAGAATAAACATGTCCATACAAACTACATCCCATTTCTTTTCTGCGTGAGTCTCACGCCTTTGACTCTGGTAAAAGGCTTTTGACCCCAGTGCAGAACAGAATAAAAATGAGGTGGGGGAGGATACAGACGGCTTAAAGCTAATCTTAAATGAAAAGAGGGATGAAAGCTAAATCTCTGAGATATTATTGTGGGTCTGCTAGTGTGATTAAGCCATTTATATAACTTCTAAAACAGCTACAACAAGGACTAAGGGGGTTTCATCTCTTGCCATGAAGATGTCGGGAGCTCTCACTTTACTTGGAGTGCAGCAGAGCAGAAAAAATTCAAATTAAAGTTTATAAATCAGTAAATCCATATGTAAAAATTAACACGTGAATGATTCGTGCCCATAGTTCATAAGTGTTTGGGACTTGCATGACTCTTGTTTGTTTATTTTTAATGAGGACGCATTGAAGAGTGCACTGTTCAGCTATATTCCACTTATATTTCATGGGACTAAATGAGCTTTGTCCTTTCTGGTGATATTTGCTGTATATTTCCCCAGTCAATCCTGAGACCAAATTATGAAGTTTCTGATTATCCGTCGACCTTAAATGATACTTTGTCTGCTTCTCTCTGTATTGGATTCCTAGGCCATTTTCCTCCCAGATCAATGAATGACATCTTTTGTGAAATTTATTACACTCTAGCTGATTTTGTTTTTTCTCCCTCTATTGTGGGCACCCTGATAATGTTTGACTTAATGGGGTTACGTGTGCTGGAAATAAAAGATGAGGAAAATAGGAGAGACAACACATTGTTTTTTTCCAGATTAACAATGGTAATTTCAGTGGTATACTTATCTGGGATTGGTGGGAGAGATGTTACCCACAGCAGGAAGAAATGCACTTAAGCCTTCCATTATGCCTTAAATTATAAGCATGTAAAAAAGTTACTTCATGAACGGAGACACTGCTTAATACAGTTCCTGCAAATGAATAAAAAGATATTAAATTTTAAGACCCTCCACAGCTGACAGCTCGATAAAAAAATTGCCTTATTGAACAAAAACCACAATTACATGAAAATAAAATTGCTTATGCATTTATATATTATACATGTGTTAAAATGCATTTTTACCTGAATAGTTAATGCCTAAACTTCAGGATTAATTTCAAGCAAGAAACGATATGTCAGAAAATGCATTATATAAACTGAAGATGAATTCATGACATAAATTACTTCAAATAAAAGTTTCGAACAAATTTACCATCTTGCACCTGTTAAGAGGTGTGATGAAATGTTACAAAAGTCAAAGTGTAGATTTTGTGTCTCAGCAACATTAAACAATCCCATTTCATCGCACCATAGTTATTGCCAATATTCAGTGAGATTCGCATTCAGTCCGAGCAGAGACCTGAATTTAAAGGCAGTTTGGATGGACATCCAAATAAACGGTGCATTAACATCTTCAAAAGAGTTAATACATGCAGAGATGTATCTGTCATCTCACTACCCCAGGAGAACTTGCGGTCTTTCCCATTCACCCCTTTTTCCAATAAAGACATGTTCCTCTTGACAGAGGGCTTGGCATCTGCTTTCCAACATTGTCAAAAAGACACCAGTGCATGATGGATTGGCCTCAGTAAAGTAGTTACCCTGTCACAGGAATATGGCCATGTACAGCAAAACAGATCGAGAGCATTCCAGTGCAAAATATGGCAACGGTATGTAAGCAGTTCAAAGGGAACATTAATGGTGGCTTAATAATACATCAGTATAGAAATTTGTTATAAAACTAACAAATACATTGTCAGCAACTCACTTTTCCCTCATTCAGAACATTGTCACAAGATAGCAAATTGTTAAAAACAAGTTATCCAGCAATTTCCATACAATGCATCATACAACAGACTCTGTAATTAGTGTCAGAACAATTCCTGTGAACCAACACACAACCTGATAGTCACAACTGAGATCCGGAACACGGCCTGAATGTCAAACAGAGGTGAACCACCAACACCTGACTTTCTGTGTGAAGGCAATGCGTTATCCAAAGCTCTTCTGCCCATAAATCTGGGCTGATGTTGACCCATCTGTTCACAAAGGTGCCGTAGGAGTCTGTGGTGTAATGCACATGTCAGAAACCAGATGTGCTAAAATCAACATTCTTTGGGATTTTGAGATGAAGTCGACATGAGCAGAGACACGTCAAGGCCAGATGATGGGCTTGTGCTCTATAATATTTATTTATATATACATAGAATTGTTATGTAATGCCCATGAAACTTGGTCTCAAAAAGATGCTCTCAGTTTTGCTTTGAAGTTCACAGATGGTTGCCACAGCACTGATTGTAGAGGTGATTCAGGAGGGAACACACCAGCTTCATGGTCAGGGGAAGCATCATCCAAACGAAGCGGAAGCAGTAACATTAACAATTATTATGGATCAATGGCAGGTGGCAGGGGGGACTTATAAATGCTGATTGAAGCATGTTTTACTGTAAGGAGATGTGTCCCTCTTTGTTTGAGAAGGCAGGGCTCACAATTGTACAAATACCCTTGTAGAGTCCTCAGCTTCTGTAACAGAATACAAATATCACTTGATTCCCTTAAGGAGAAACATTAGGTAAATTCATCTGGTACTTGAGATGTTAGTACTATATAACAATATTTTCTGTCTCTTGCTTCTGGGCCTGCTGTGAGTAAGAATACAGCGTGTCACTCTTAATCTCCGCATATCCTGAGGTAGCTTATAGTTTGACATAAGTTTCTGCGTTTTTAGCTTTATTAAGTCTGACACCCTTAGCTGTGGCATAATACTGCAGAAATTCTTCCCAGGAAAGAATATCTATTTGTTTAAGTGATTTCTGTAGAGCCAGAATATCACGTCATTTTCCCCTCAGGTCAGCTGCACTGTCATTTCTCAAAATAATATATTGCAAAGAGTTTGGATAAACAATGCTTTGCCAGCTGTTATGAAAACATGGCCTACAAGATGATTGTACAGCAGATTCTCATTTAATGGAGCAACACATTACTTATTCAACAAGGATTATTTTTTTGTTTCCTTTTCTCCAAGTCGGAAAAACAATGACTGTGGTCTGGTGATCACAAATCTATTGCTGTGGTTGTATCAGAATGCAAAGTAGGAACATACTGGAAAACAAGGAAGTACAATTTACTTCTACTAATGCAAAATGCTGCTTTAAAGGGAAAACAAGATAAAATATGAATGAAACGTACAAACACGCTTGGTCAATGCACAACAATACTCTTTGTTCTTGCAAGGGTGCCTCATAACTACCAGAAAATGGTGTTAATATACTTTGTTTTGTCTGAAGACTCCTTTATTTGTAGAATTGCTATTAATACACAATCTCTTCCATGCCTGCCTGATGAGGAATTTGAAACCTGTCTGTTCCTCAGCAAAAATATGTAGGCTGACTTTGTTCGCTGAATGTAATTTTTGATACGCCTTAGCCAAGCCTCTAAAGGCAAAGGTAACACCTACCCAAGGTATGAAGGTACGCCCAGCGCAAGTCTGTAAAACCTAAAACTGTGTTGATGGTCCTTCCGTGGTGACCCTGGCCAGGATAAGTGGATTGAAGATGGGTGGAAGACTAAGCACACATGATAGTTATTAAACCAATAAAACCATTATTTGCTCCGGACAAAACTCACTGACACAAACATAAGTTAATCGCCTTTGATGTGACACTCACCAACATACAGAGTACAATGCTAATAATTTTAACTTAGCATATTACATTTGACAGAGTCATTCCCATTAACAGCATGATAGCTGCTAAGCTTAAATGAATGTCTCTTTTACTAGCATGCCGGCCCTTTTCCTTGCCCTGTAGCTAACTTGGAAATAATTACTTGTTTGTTAGAAAAGCAGGGACAGCTTTCCATTGATCTAAATGGCTCCTTTCCACCAGACATCAATTGACTGAATCGTGGTATGTTGCAAAAAATGATTTCAACACAATTTCCGAGTGTATATTTTCTGGTTTTGTGCATATTCTTGAATATACAGTAGTGTCAGAATTAAATCAAAATCTTACGTTACTGGTAAAAATTCATGAATAAAATGGAAAAAATAACTATTTTTAGTACTGTAGAATAGTACAACTGATGTTTAAGGAAAGTCTTCCCTGTTTGTTCCAATTGCCATTGTAGGCAATTGAAAATTTACACAGTAGAAGCTAAACAGCTGTTAAAGCCTTTACCACTCTTATACCGCAAAGTACAAAAACAGCAGAGCACCATGATCTATCAGTCCGGGTAAAAAACATTACTCCTGGCCTGGGCAAAAAAACACTACTCCCGGTCTGGGCAAAAACACACTACTCCCGGCCTGGGCAAAAAACACACTACTCCTGGTCCGAGAGAAAAGGCATTACTCCCAGTCTGGGCAAAAGCACACTACTCCCGGTCTGGGTAAAAACGTACTATTCTCAGTTGGGGCAAAAACACAATGACAAGAATGGCAGTTGTCAATTTTTTTTTGCTCATGTGGGTTATATTTTGAATAAGCAAGAAACATCCAGGTATCTATTTATACTATTTCTTTCATCTTTTCAAAGCAGAGTGATACATGTCTTTTCAAACTGCTACCATTAAGTACAGCCATGGGTACAAATGCTGATGCTTATTCAAAGGTGTCTTCTAAACAAGTGAACATAAATTCTATAATTACACCAAGTCACAAGAACCAAACTCTTCCATGATAGGCTGTGTTAACTATAAGGAGTACACAGGACAAGTCTATGTACTGTGTGAGAGTTAGTTTATTAGAAATGTAACAAGACAGTGAGTCAGTGGGGGCTGGTTGGAAAGTCGGTACAAAGGGAAACCTAGAACAGGTAACCAAAACTGAACACTGATTCGAAAAGGAAAAAGACAGAGTGTGTGTGTGTGTGTGTGTGTGTGTGTGTGTGTGTGTGTGTGTGTGTGTGTGAGAGAGAGAGAGAGAGAGAGAGAGACATAGAAAAAGCAGAATATCTGGGGGTGCTGGTAGAGTGAAAACACTCAGTACGTCACGTGTAGGTGCATGAGTCAGGTATTTCAAAAAGAAACATGTTCAGGGGAGGAGGAGCCATTGTAGGGTGGGCGTGGCTATTCAGCTGAGGATGTGGCATTAACTTTTAACTTTGCATTGAACTAGCTGAAGAACTGCACAATATTTATGAAATCTCAAAAACTAAAAACAACCAACACCAATTAAAACTGATTGCCATATGTTTTTTCAGGTAAGCATAATTTGTAGCAAAGTATGATTAATAAATGTCATAAAATAGGTGATGTGAACCTTTTTTAGAACACTTTCTCCTAAGTCTATGTAGCAAATATAGAACAAATTAACAGTATTACTGACATCTGTCAGTCTATTTAAAATCTTTTTGGTTGTATGGCTTTATTACTGGTCTGAGAGAATGTGTAGAACAAAATTTAATTACTGTAATCCCCAGAGTTAAGCTTGAAATAAATGGGTACTATTTTTTATGACAGCTCTGTCAAAATTAATTGCTTTAATCCTCCTCTAAAGGAAAAAAAAAACATGTTGAAATTTGTTTCTGTGACAAATCCATTAAGCACATCAATTAAACTTGTCTCGTTGCAAGTTGTTTTAGAAAAGAAATATTTGTTCTGTATAGCTGTGGTTGTCAGCGTTGCCCCAGAGTTCGTCACTGTCATGTTAATTTTATTGTTTGAAAACATAGTCTTTACACAGGTCGCAAACACAAAGCAGTTGGAAAATTTAATTGTTTTCTTGCATTATAAATGCATTTTCTCAGTTGCTGTCCCTATTGTGTATTGATGGCAAGTTTAAGTTTGCACAAAGAGACTGTAAATATGTTTAATTATTAAGAGATATAGCCTGAAAACACGGGCCTGGTACCCCAGCTTCACTCCCAGTCTCACGTTTTCTTAATTAAGCGTCCGGTTCTGTACAAGCAGCTTCCACAATCTCGTCCACTGACTGGATTGCTGCTAAAATAAGACTTTTAAAGGCGTGCTGGCCTCTTTGACTGGTACTTACTTCATGAATCACGATTGGAGACGTAGTGATGATCCACCGACTTTTCCCCTTAGACCATCAGCAATATCATGGCAAAATCAGCCATCTAAAGAGAAATTGGTTGTTTTGCTTCACACAAGACATTTTTGCTCGTAAGTGTTCATGTATTCATACCTTATTTTACTACCTGCCCACCGAAAAAAGAATTGTGACAAAATGTGTACAAACCTCAGAAGAACAAATACAATTGGCTCAATAATAATACACACATGTACATTGGTGATTATATACAATTTGCAGATACAGGTCTATATGTAGCAAATAATGTAAAAAACAAAGTACTGCCTCATAATAAAATGCATGAAATGTCCCAAACTGAAAGTTGTCTTTTTATATAATAATAATAATTACTGTGTACAGCCTGTAGTTGAGTCTTTTACATTGTATGTCTACACATTCTAGCATGTCTGCACTATGCACAATTCATAGTTTAGTTATCCGTGTGTCAGTTTATGTTCTCCCTTCACTTTGCACATCCTACCTCCTTACCTTGACCGTTTTTTACCGTTTGCGCTCTGTACTGTTTGTAGTCCAGCAGTTAAGTTATTCGTCTATTTTTAACGTGTGTTCTGCCCTCTTTTTATTTTGCGCCCTTCGTCTTGGGAGATGCCAGACGGAATTCCATTGTAGATTTTGTGATGACAAACAAAGAATTTTTCGTCTTGTGTATTATTATCCATGAAATAACCCTTTTGTGAAACTATAATGCATTAAATGAATAAAGATGGTTAAAAACACACTACTCAGTCTGCTCACATATTTCTAGACCCCTGTCAATGTAAAGATGCTGAAATATGCTGCTTCCAACTATGAAAAACCATAGCAATTCTTCTTTTCCTGCAAAACTAAGGAATACAGGATGGTCCTTTCTTAGTGTTTACACGGAAGTAAGTTTTTTCAGCTTATCATGAGCTGTAATTATACTTTATTATCCCGAAAAGATATACATTTATCCCCCATACTCGAGGCTTATCTGGTGTGCCATGGATTCAAATGAGGTGATGGAATACAATCTTGCCTAATGCCATATGACAGTAGTGTCTGTGAGATATTGGCACACAAGCCTCTCCCGGCCTCTCGGCATGTCACAGCCAATCAAATTGGATTTCAGTATCAGAGCTGTCTGCCCTACACCAGGCTGCAACTTTCACTGGAGGCACTACTAACGGAATACTTAAAATTCACTTCAGAACCAAAAATGCAATTACCGAGTGACCAGAAATGGCCTGGGGGACAAGCACTGAGAAACACACAGAAGATGGAGCCCACATAGAACAATAAATTACCCACTTTTTTAGCATGTTAACATTAAGCAACATTGCAAAAATGTGATTACAGAAGCTCTATAAATAAATTACCTAATTAAAAACAATTACAAGGCACATAAAAAGCACTGAACAAGGAAAGCATTTAACAAATCACAGAAATCCATTTAAAAAGTTATTCCAACTCAACATGCTAATAAGACAGAGATTGAATGTGACATCTATCAAGAACAGTCCTATTTCTGGTCTTAATGGAGACTTGTACATAACTTTTCTGGCATAAATAGGCACAATTTCATATGCACTACAGTAAATGACATGCACTGAAATGCCACCCAATTCCAGTTATTATTTTTATAGAAATATTATCCGACCCTCAAGAGATTCAAATAATTAACTGTTGAGCTTGCTTTTTTATTACGTTTAATTTACATAAAATTATATTATGTGTTTTATCAATGGAATATGCATTGTGGTTGCATATATTTTTTCATTTTCAATGCTGACTTCTCATGATCAAGTCCCTTTGCCCCTTCTATTTGCTTGAGCTGGTTTACATTGTCGTTAATAACTTTTGTCCAGACCTTGAATTAATTTTCCTCAGTGTCCCAGGAGCCCCGGGGCATATCAGTGTAAACAGGGGCCAGCTTTATGACAGATGTGGCATCCTAAGTCTCAATGCAGCCTCCATTCTCTGAACACCAAGATAAGCAGGGAAAGAAACAAAGGCAGGGAGAATAACCTGTCCTTCCATCTTGCCTGGCTCTCCCATGACACTGGTTCGCCAGCACATGAAATATTAAAGAGGAACAGGAAGCAAACAATCCCCGGGCAGGTGCTCCAGATTACAGTTTACTGTCATCGTGAAACAAAGCTGAAGGAAAACAAGGCACAGTTTCACTCTGCGTCATAAATGTGGAAACTCATATTCCTAGGCTGATTTTTTTTGATCGCGGTTAAACTTTATATTCTTCATCTCTGTCAAAGTACATTTTCTTATTAATTGCCAATTATAAAGGAACAAAAGAACACTTTCTTTAACTTCAGGTTCCACTCTGCCTCAGAGAGTATTCTCCTGACTGGCTTGACAGTTCATTCTTCTGTAACATTCCTAAGAGCATGTTCCCTAGTGGAGAACAAAGATAATTAATAATCATCATAAATCCCTAGCTTAGAATCCCTTTGATCACAGGTATGACCTTTCCAGCAAGAGTGACATATCCTCCTCCAGAAAGATCCACCTTTTCTCCAGCGACTCGGCAAAAGTGACAGCTACTGACAATGGTGCCACGTGTGCCATCCCAAATTTCTCTCTCGGGATCAATAAAGTACCATCTCTCATCTTACACGTGCCATCATCACACCCACACCAAGCCAGTCTACCTCTAACCTGCCACGCCCAACCTACTCCCATTCATCATCCCCTGAGTACTGACCAGCTGTGTCTCGTTCATTATCATCAAGAAGTTTCCAGCCATGCGTTGTTCAATCTTCTACTTTAGCCCTGCAGTTCAGTTACTTCCTTGCAAGGTATTGTGTTTCTGTGTTCATTACTGAGTGCTTATTATTGCTTGAGTATTTTCCAGTGTATGACCGATTGTTATTGACTTCTGTCTCCTGTTTTGGTTCTGTTTGCTGTGCTTGTTGCTCTACCCTGGACTTGATCTATTGCCTATGACCACAACTATGTTTTTGATGCTCCTTTGGCTATTGGAAATCTCACCTGTTGTGGTTTTGACTCTGCCTGTATTGAGAATGATTGATTAAATTGTGTGATTCTGCTACTGGATCCTACTATGTTCTGAATCATTACAGCCATCATTATTGATAAGTACAAGTTTTCTTTGTCATGTTTGCACAGCTTTTGTGCTCAGCAATGGTGCTGTTCGTGGATGCTGTGTGGTCTTCGATATCAGGACAGATTTGTAAACATCCATTTGAATGTGCAGCAGCCATCTGGTGAAGCTAGTACAGATATATTTTCATAATGTTTGTATGGGAACCTTGATCTGGAGAAGGACAATTGCTTTAAATTAGAGCCAATGAATCACATGCTTTTTCAAAGCAACAAAAGGAAAATGCCAGTTTCTCCATTTTTTTTTAAAACTGTGGTTATTATGAAACGAAAGATTAGCAATTTATATAATCACTGTTTTTATTATGAAACCATTTATTTAAAACTTGGCTATGTTATAAAACCAGGAAGTTTATGTGGGCTGATCTGTTGTTTTATTCATAGGCTTATTTAAAGGCCAACAAAAGTCTTCACTTTGGCTGCAGGTGCAAAGAATTCTGTGACCATAATTAGTCACTGACTTTCTGCTACTGAATTAGAATAGTGAGTTAGCAGAACCTTTTTCTGTCAGTGTTGATTTTATCTATGTCTGTGGTGAGATAAGATCCTTCCTAACTGATGCATCTCAATATTTGCACTGGCTTATGGGCTCATTAGCCTTGTCAAGTATGAGCTATCGTTTCAGAAATTGAAGGAAAGTAAGTTAATATAGGCAAGTAGTGCAACCAAAATTTGGGCGTGTGTGTAAATATGTTTTTAGGTAGAACACAGGCAATACACTTAGCATTTCCATTCTTATAGTTAGTGTAAAAGGCTCATTATAATGCAATATTCATTTTGCTTTTGTTACAGATTGCGGTGGTATGGATTCACCAGAAAACTCCAGTATACTTTAGTTTTGTGTTTTAACAAAAAGGTCCAGAATGCATGAAATACAAACTCACTGTTCCAGTGGTTTACTGAGGATTGTAGGTGTCATTAGCTTATAGTTACAACCCTCACATTTATAAATTCAAATGAATATATTTTAAAGCACTACAATGTTCTTTGCTTTTATATTTTGTTTCATAATTTTTTTCCTTTAATGGAAAGTTGAATAGTTGGACATTACTTGTTAGCATTAAAAATCAGCAATGTTAATGACTATGAATTTGGCAAGTACATTTTTTTTTTTTTTTTTGCTCAGTAAATGAAACATACCATTTTTAACTGAAGAATTATGAGTCTGATGCCTCACTAAAAACTATTCTGCTCAGCAGGACAGAGGATCTGGGGATTGGAACTTTCACCTTTTCATCTTCTCACAGACCATAATACCTGCTGCTCTGTGTTTGCCTCAAGGATGGGAAAGGATAAATTTATGCAATAGTTCTGCATGGCTATATTTGAAATAAACAGAGCTGCCTTTACTGCCAGCAGTGTTTGACTGTTACATCAGAACATCAAAATAAATCTTAAAAATCCTCTAAAAGAATCACCAAGTAGAATGACCAATAGAATGTGGGTAAAATGACTTGTCCATGTGCTGGGTCTAAATAGGCAATCTGCTAACTGTTAATCCTGTTCTGATGAGTTTTAAGACAAAACTTTTATTGCTGATGGTAATTGTTTGTAGATTGTTTCTTTTTACCAAATAACTAGTGATGGGACAAATGAGGCTTCAAAACCCATGGTGGGTGGGAGTATCCTGAACTAACCAATCATTGCTGGTGCTAAATGAGTCTTCAGATCCCGTGGTGGGTGAGAATGTCCCGCCCTACCCAACAATGCTGGGATGCTCCCACCCACCACTGGTTTTGAAGCCTCATTTGTCCCATCACTTCAGAAAACTAATTCTGAGATCAGTCAGAGAATTGATTATTTTAATCCCTTATATGTGTCACATTCATTCTTTGATGCTCCCTGTCTTGAAGATGGGATTCTGCTGAGACCAGATTGATTTGAGAGCCATGACATTATGACCTCCGGTTCTTTGACACCTTCAGGAGAAATCGTAAAAGTTTGAACAATGTTTGTTTTCCTCTGTCTTAAAATATAAGATCGATGGATCAGTTGGTTCCATTCAATGGCTGAGAGAAAAAAAAACAAGCCTGCTTTTGACAAAATTACCTTTTTTTTTTTTTTTTTAACAGATTACAAACACTCTATAAAGACGGCAAAGCATTTTTTTGTTCTAAGTCAGAGGTGTGTGTGTGTGTGTGTGTGTGTGGGTACCATGTTTAAATTATGTCCCCCAGAGTTAATAAAAACCTGACATTTTTACCTTGTGTCCTCAAAAGGGAAGACTCAGTTTTATAAAAATCTCTGAGAACAATTAAAAAACCAAAAGAGCCAGAAGTCTTCTATTTTGTTGGGTTACTTATGGTTAAGGTTAGGGCTGGGTAAGGGTTAGAGTTGTAATAGGGTTAGGGTTAAAGTTAGGTCCCTAGAAATGAATGGAAGGTTCCCACATAATTAGAAATCCAAACATATATGTGTGTGTCTGTGTGTGTGTATGTATCTATAGGCCAATTCAGTAAGTTGATTTGTGTGCTAGTACAAACGTTATGATTTAACCGATGGTTCACCTGGTCACCCGATTCACCCGTTCACCTCCAGCATTGCTCTTTCAGTTACCCCGTCTCTGTACACATAACTGATCTAGTTTTTCAGATTTTACACATGCTCAGGAAGAAGATTTACCAGGGGTCCCACATGGTTATTTTTTTCTCTATATATATACGGATTGTAGGTGCAGATCTGGGCTAGGTGCTAGTGAGAAAGACCAGTCGGTCTCATTCCATGAGTGATGAGAGTTGGGTTCTGGCCTCAGATTGCTCAATACATCAGCTTCTATTGCTGAGATCCTTCCTGACTAAGGAGATTTTGGGGGCAGGCAATAGTCCTGATCAGCTGATACCTCTCTGCTATTGTAAGGTTTCCAGCATCTTTAAATACACATCATACACTTACTGTGTCTCAAAAAAAAAAAAACTAAAGCCTTTTGATTTTTACAGTAACTTTGTTGATCCTGGGCCAATGATCATTTTTGGTTGAACAGTTGTAGGCCTGTGTGAACGCTAACAGACGACACAGAATTCTTGCTCTGACTGTATGACTTGTTTTGTCAGCATTGTTGACTTGACTGTTACCTGACTTCACTGTCTGATTTTGTTGTTTATCAATGCGATCATTAGATTTGTTGCTTGTGTTACAAGGTACAGTAGGAGTACATAAAACAGGTGTGATGGGTAATAAAATACATCTTTGGTTACGATTCTCTTAAGCTTCATTTCTGGCAAAAATCATTAAGATTGACTGAAGTTATTGCAAAAAATAGACTCACCAGCCACTTCATTAGGTACTCATGGTCAACTATTTATAATAGGTCAACTATTTATTAACGCAAATATCAAATTAGCCAATCAGGTGGCGGAAACTCAATGCATTTAGGTATGTAGACATAGTCAAGAAGACCTGGTAAAGTTCAAACCAATCATCAGAACAGGGAAGAAAGGTGATTTAAGTGAGTTTGAACGTGGCATTGTTGTCAGTGCCAGACAGGATGGTTTGAGTATTTCAGAAACTGCTGATCTACTGGGATTTTCACGCACAACCATCTCTAGGGTTTACAGAGAATGGGCTGAAAAAGAAAAAACATCAAATGAGTGGCAGTTCTCTGGGCGAAAATGCCTTGTTGATGGCAGAGGTCAGAAAAGAATGGCAAGACTGGTTCGAGCTGATAGAAAGGCAACAGTAACTCAAATAACCACTCAATACAACCAAGGTATTGCAGAAGAGCATCTTTGAATGTTGGGTTACAGCAGCAGAAAATCACACCGGGTGCGATTCCTGTCAGTTACCAACAGGAAACTGAGGCTACAGTGGACGCACGCACACCAAAATTGGACAACGGAAGACTGGAAAAACTTTCTCTGTTCTGATGAGTCTCTATTTTTTCTGCAATATTTGGTATAAACAATATGAAAGCATGGATTCATCCTGCCTTGCATCAACGATTCAGGCCGGTGGTGGTGTAATGGTGTAGGACATATGTTATTGGCATACTTTGGGCCCCATAAAACGAACTGAGCATCATTTAAACACCACAGCCTACCTGAGTATTTTTGCTAAGCTTTTCCATCATTTTATGACCACAGTGTACCATCTTCTTATGGCTACACCTAGCAGGATAACACGCCATGTCACAAAGCTCATATCATCTCAGTTTCTTGAACATGAAAATTAGTTTACTGTACTCAAATGGCCTCCACAGTCACCAGATCTCAATACAATAGAGCACCTTTGAGATGAGGTGCTCACATCATGAAGGTGTGTAATGCTATCAAAATGAAATGTAAATATGGACCAACATCTCTAAGGAATGTTTTAAACACCTCATTGAATTCATGCCATGAAGAATTAAGGCAGTTTTGAATGTCGAAAGGGCTCCAACCCGGTAATAGAAAGATGTACCTAATGAACTGGCTGGTGAGTGTAAATAGGGTTTACTTTAAAAAAAAAAAACAGTCTATATATACAGTTGTAAATATTTATTATACATGTCTATATATTAGGGAACGGATCATGGACTGTAATGAACTGACAGACATACGACCTGGAACAATACAGAGAAGCATACACGCACATACCAGACCGAACCGATACACAAATTATAGATTTATCGCCAAAAGATATAGAACTGTGGATGCAGAAATCATTTTTCAACACAGCGTGAACCTGCTACTACCGCTGTTATAAACCGCCCATTCAAAAACTGACAATACAGCTTCAGACTTCCACAATGTCAAAGACACTTTAGTGTCAATCATGGCTGACAGTAAGTTAGCTTTTCTCAAACACATGATGTCTAGGGTCAGTCTTGTAAAGGGACGTCTCACAGGTATTCATTAATCATTGATGTTTTTCTTTCTTGATGCTGTTGCTGTTTCATAAATCTGTATGGGAACAGTAAAACAGGAGTGCGGTGTTCCTGCGAATGTTTTCACCAAAACTTTCAGAATTATCTTAAGGCATTTTTAAAAGATGTTACTCCCAAGCCATCAAAATTGGATGATTCTGGATCGTCAAGAGTTTACTGCCAGACAGCTGTCTATTTCCTGAGGTAAAGTTGCCTCAGACTAATCACAAGGAACACTGAGTGACACAGTTAAAGTTCTATTAAAGTGCAACACCACCTAGTTTGCATGTCACAATGATCAATTATTTCACAGAATGAACAACATAACATAACAATGTCAGATCAAGTGCTTTTTAAATCCTTCATTAGTTCATTCAGGCATCTAGCTAATGTGTAATGGCTTAGAGATCCCTAAAAAATATGCAAAGCATTTTGTAAAGAATAATTTAACGACTCATCTGGAAGTGCTCCTTTATTACTTTACCAGGTAATTAGTGGCAGCAGACATATTTCAGTGAACATCTATCCTGACACTGCAGGCAGGTGTAATTATCTCCTGTACCAATTTTTCCCACATCTCATTGTGTGTCAGGGTGCTGTCAGTCACAGAAAAAGACATGATGTCAATGAAATGGAGGATCCTGGAATACATTACAAGTAAACAAAAAACTGAAGAAAAAAAAACATCCTGCATAAAATCCATCCACCTTCCAACTGCACAGGGGACTCTAGATCCTGCAGAAAGTTGTAATTGAATAATTATTATCTAAAATCCAAAAGTAGAAACACTGAATATACCATAACAAGAAAGCGTTTCTCCATGACTCAAACAAAGCATACAAGGGTAGACCCTCATCTTGAGAGAAGTCATTTATAGTTCACCTGTGGATCCGTTATTTGAAGCCCTTTTATGGAGTTATGGAGCTGCTGAGCTGTTACATTATTTGTTAAAACACTCCCAGGACAATGTTTCTCCGGAGAAGAAAAAAATTACGATTTCAAATTGAAGTAAAAAAAAAAAAAAAAACATCTCATTCCACAACATTTTAACCAACACCTTCTTTTTTCCCATCATTTTAAATTGCCAGACGACCACTTATGTCACATGTGGCCCAATTAGAGTTTTGTTGGGTAAGAAACCAGCAACCCAATATCACCATCTTTCTCTTCTTAGAAGAAAAAAGTGACAGGTGTTGTTATTTTCCACCTTGCTTTATTCTTATTTTAGGTTTTCCTTTTATACTTTCATTTCATAGATTGATAGGGCTATTTTACCGTACAGTCGGCCTGCTCTCGGCAGGGCAGTGCGGCAGGGAAGTGAGGAATCGGAGCAGAAGTTCAGCTGCTCCATTTAAAGCCAAAATGAAAAGAGATTGTTGGTAAACTTCACACCGTAACAAGTGCAAACTGCCAAGTGGAAACGGGGACCAGAGGTGTTAAAGCAAGACCTGTTGGATAATGCCAGAGGGACTGAGAGACCAAGTCGAGTGCTACAAGTCTGTTAACTCAGTTTTCTGTAGAAGGTTCGTTCTGCAAAGGGGGATGCCCTGCAGCAGAGCACCTTAAGAAACAACCCTTGTTGAAGGGGCTGGCAGGGGGAAATTACTGTTTGTCATTTTTGTTTCTAAGGCTCACTTAAGCAGCTTGTATCAAACTTTGATTTTGCCTTGCCTTCCTCTATGTTGAATTGTGTATAATTTCACAGCATTTCCATTTCAGGAAATATGGGATTGTGTGTGGAGTTTATGTGTTCTCCCTGTGTAGCACGGGTTTCCTCCAGGTACACCAGTTTCTTCAGGCAGTCTAAAGATGTGCCGTTAGCTGAACTGGTTTCTCTAAAAGTGTGTGTGTGTGCGTGTGTGTGTGTGTGTGTGTGTGTGTGTGTGTGTGTGTGTGTGTGTGTGTGTGTGAGACCTACGATGGACTGCGTCCTGCTCAGGGTGATCACTGCCTTGTTTTTTTGTGCTGCTCCTGGGGTTGATTGTAGCCGAACCCCCTCCACCCTGTACAGGATAAGCAGTTTGAAGATGGATGGATGGATGGATGGATGGATGGATGGATGGATGGATGGATGGATGACATGTGCAATAGACATTTTCAGAGGAAGTAAAATTTGGATATTAGTTGAATATTAAATGTCTTTGGGCACTGAGAAACATTATTTAAGGTTGTAATGTCATTGTGACAGACTAATCTAACTAAAATCCTGGGTGTTCTGTCACTCATACATGTACAGAATATCACTCAGAGAGACATTTGCATAGTCTTCCGCTCATGAGAAGCAAAGGATTCCACATTGAATATATTTAGACAAATTGACACCTGGTTTTGTATGCTAAAAACACAATACAACATAACCATCTATTTATATCAAATGATGTGCGAACAGCTCTCTATTCTCTTGCACATATCTGAATGGTTAACCACAGTTATTTCAATCATAGCATATTGAATCGCTGCTCTGATGCATTCTTTCAGTCTCGTTAATTTTAGAAATATAAAATGTGTGACAAAGAAAGACAGTTGGATTGTACAACCTCTAATTTTGATGTCACCTGATCCTTAGCTTAAATGCACTAGGGATCCAAAAACGATCAAGTAAAACCATTGTGTGTTGTTCAGACACAAAGGCGGTATTAAGGTCCCACTTCCCATAATGCAATAGGATGATGAGCGCCCTTGTAAAATCAGGCCGAGCTTATTGCACTATTAATATCTACAAAATAATCATAGTGCCCCAGCAATCTATGGGACCTGTTATGAAAACATAAAGACAAGAGCATTGGGTGCCATGAAGATTAACTCAAAAGCCTTTTTTGTCCCTAATGTGTGCTGGATGGCCGAGAGTCAGGTTATAGGAATGAACAGAAGCTATGCAGTGTTCAGAAAAACATGGCCATGCATGTACCCTGTGTCAGAAAACAGGTATGTAATGTGGGCTTTAGGGTGTGATGGGCAGACCTGCATCTGTTCATGACTTCCCAAGTTCTCATCTGAGGTAGCTTTCCATGTATTCCAATTCCAACATCCTCTTCATCAAAAGTAATGACTACTTCTCACTAGAGGTGAGATGTCTCACACAAGGACACTTTTCGATGAAAAGTAAAGATTTGCTTTATCAACAGAGCTTGGCTCAACTTTACTTCCTGAGAGTCCTCAGGAAAAACAACAGCTCTCAAAAACTGTTGGTGTCCTTCTATCGCTGTTCCATTGAGAGCATCCTGTGCTACTGCCTCTGTGTGTGGTTTTTCAGCTGTACATCAGCGCAGAGAAAATCACTTCAGAGGATCATAGAGACTGCCCAGGAGATCATTGGCTGTCGTTTACCCTCTTTGGACGAACTGTACAA
>JAACJT020000030.1:4427723-4464085 GCA_009936485.2 Gymnarchus niloticus
CTGGGAAAACCATAGCTTTAACAATATGGACCTTGGTTGTCAGGGTGATGTCTCTGCTTTTTAATATGCTGTCTAGAGCATGGGCAATTTACAGATGTCTAAAAGTGTGTCTCTGGATTGTGGGCAGCAGCAGGACTACCCAGAGTTACCCCACACAACACAGGAAGAACATGCAAACAGAGTGGAGGTGGGATTCAAACCCCCACAAAACGCATCTTTGGTGCCTGTTTATCCGGTGCTTTGTTTTATCTTTCCCTCTTGTTTTTCTTCTCATCTATAAAGTGTGAAGAAGCACTTTTTTTGTTTTGCATAGTTAACCTTTTGCTTTGTTGTAATTTCCATGATGGTTTGGAGAATTATGCTGCAGAAGGCTTTGTCAGTAAACTTGATGCAAAGGAAAATTAAGATTTTTCTGTAAGTAGAAAGACTCCAGAGTAACAAGAATACAGAACGAACGAACAAATTATTAAAAAAATATAAAAAGTATTTTAAAAAATTTGGTGGAAATATACAACTGCATAGGTTTATACCTGAAAACATATTGCATCTCTCTGCAATGTAGGTGGTCTGGGGGTTAGTGGATTTGCGTTTTCAGTTTAAATGCTTTCATATTTACTTACTGTTTGATGTAAACAAGCAAGACATCCTTGTGCCACAGATTCTGTCCAGCAGGGTTTCATTTAAATGTCCGTTTCATTTGTTTCCCAGCTGTCCTGTGTTTCCTCCTTGCTCTCGGTATGTGGCGCGGTTATGCCATCGGTCGTATGACCGGGGACGCAATGTTGCTAAATGAAAGCACCAACGACCTCATTATTTTCCCTGCTTCTCCACTTGTTTTCTCATTTTTTAAAATTAGTCTTTCTAACTGCTTTGGGCGCATGAAGCCTGAAGACCACGTGTGGAAGAGAAAGAAGCAAAACCAAATGGAAAAGATCTAAAAATACAGGGAAAAAATGATAAATATACATTTTGAAATAGCCAAGAGTCTTCCACCACCACCTTCTTGCCATTTCTTGTTTGTTCCTGTCACATGGAAAACATCCAGCATAACAGCTACATGGGTTTAAAAATGCTTACTATTGATAAAATTGGTATTTCTGGGTGTCATGTGTCGTTACGTGTTCTGTTTTTGAAGCCCACTCAAAAACTGCCTTCCTTCTGTTTTTCTGACAAAATCAAAAACACATCAAATGGTGTTCTGGAGATTTGAGAAAAATGATTCTTGTAGTACTCATATATACTCATGGGACATGTTCTCCAGTGTGGTACAACGTAGGACCTCCTATGCCAGTGGGTGGGGGACACCCTGGATGGGGTGCCAACCCATCACAGGTCATAACCACATGCTAGACATGCCAATTAGCATATGACACATGTCTTTGGACTACAGGAGGAAACTGGAGTACCAAAAGGAAACCTGTGAAGCATGAGGAGAACATGCACACCCCACACACACACACACCCAGAGACAGGATTAAATCCCCCAACCCTGGAGGAGTGAGATGACAGTGCTAACTATTGGGCCTCAGTGGCCCCTCCCCCAAATAAACACTCAGTCTTTCTAATTATCAGGCAGATCGAAAAACAGTCCATAACCCCTCTGTCTAATATATAACAGAGTATGAAAGGGGTATGAAACAAAAAATCTTTAGAAGTCAAAATAAAATTAGTCGATTTCACACAAATTGGCAGGAGGAATTTAATTTCACAGTGAAGCATTTGTGCATTTGAAAATAAAACGTGATGTTGTAAATGGATTGCAGGACTCAAATATGATTATGCGTTTATATGTTAATCACCAAATCAGAGCATGTTGTCACTCTCCATGGGCCTCAGAGCAGGATGCAGGATAGAGGAGTGTCTTCCGGAACGGTGAGGCTAGGTTAGAATATTAAACATCCCATTATGGCTCCCATCAGCATTGGCTGCAGTCTATCTCTGTTTAATCATGTTTGTGCATTGTATCACACAGGCCTATTTCCAAGATCATCATCAGTCCTCTTGGCGTCAGCCTGCAGCAACATGACAAAGACCTGCTTGTAATTGGTCAGCCGTGATGTATAAGGCAGCACAGCAAACAGATGAATTGGCCAGAAGGTTTGACCTTTACAGAGGGATTGTTACATTGAAAGTCGCCAGGGTGGAAAAATCTAGGTGAGGGACCGGAGGGACACTCATGGGGGGGTTAACGGTGCAGACTGGTGACATGATGTCGCAGCAGCTTTGAGAAATGTTCATACTTCTAAAGCACACTCAAGGCACCCTGACTGTCGGTATGCAGCCAGGTCGTGTTAAGTCATTCGTATACGTCACTCATAGATTCAGGGAAAACTACACGGTGGCAGATGAAGGACCGAGAGACACTATTTTTAACATATGACTTGACGACTTTCAGCCGAGCTCGAAAGACTCCGGAGTAGCATGCACGTTGGCCTCCACAGGGGATGGCAATAGGCGTTCAGATCTAATGTTCTCAGCTGCAGCTGGTACTGCCAGTTACCTTTAAATGCTTGTGCAGGCTGCTTTATTCAGGCGAAGATCTGGAATTTCTGGGGTGCCTTAGAAACTCCGTAACTTCCAATCCCCATGGTGCATTTGCTGGTGTGACCCAAGGCAGTGTCACAAGCAGGTAAGACACGGCAGTCTGGTCAGCGAGAAGTCGACCGTGAAAAGAGCAGTAGAGCGAAGGTGTGACCGCTAAACTCGCTCCTATGCTGAGACTGCAGCCGCATGCAGTGTAGTAAGCCCTGCGGTGCCATTTCACCATCACCCAATAGTGATGTTATGCAATAAATTGTATTGGCACTTCTGTTTATCTGTTAAGAGGTGTTTTTGAAATCAATATTGATGTGGAGTGAGGAAATAAAACAGCCCAGAACAAAGTTGCGTTCCACCACCCCCCCCCTTGCCCCAACCACACCCAGAGAAAACTGAGGTGAAGACGACGGTCCTACCTGGGGGAGGAGTCTGGGAGTCTAGGAAAGAAAAGAGTCTACAGTGCGGTGCAGTCTGCTAACGGGGCTTCAGTCCCCCTGTGGCAATGGCCAGAATAAGCGGGTAGAAGATGATGGATGGATGGATGGATGGATGGATGGATGGATGGATGGATGGATGGATGGATGGACAGACAGACATATCAGTCAAGTCTCTGTGTTCTATCCATCTTCCAATCTTTTGCCCACACAGGGTCTTTGGGGTCTGGATCCTGTACCAGGCAGCACAAGACACAAAATCAGAAAAGTGCCAGCCCATCATGTGACACGCACACAGTCTATGAGCAATTTAGAGATTGCAGTTGACAGAACTGCATGACTTTGGATTTTGGGAGAACATGAGCACAACACGGGCTGACATGCAAAATCTACACAAACACAGAGAATGGGGGCTAGATTCAAACCCCCAACTCTGGAGGTATAAGGTAACAGACCCACTTTGTATTAGTGTCTCTCCTTCTCTGACTTCTTGAAATTTATCACCCTATATATATATTTATATATATTTGCTAGGTTGAGCTGTGCTCCAGTTCTTCACATGTGGACATTGCATGTTCATGTGAGCTTCTTCCAAAAACTTGCTGTTCATGTGTCATCCCTAAGTTTCACTTGGTGAGAGGCCTTGCTGCGGTGGTCAGCATCATGCTGAGGTCTACTGTGCCTCACTGTCTACGTTTCCAGTGCTCAGCTCCTTGATCACTACATTGCTGAAAAATATGCATAACGTTTACAAATCAAACAAAAGCTTATTTGCAGAATAGTCATACTTTATTCACCAACAGGGAATAACTGGCTAGCTTTCACATATGCCATCTTGCTTTCCATATAGTAAGTTCAGGGGTTAGAGCACAGGGTCACCCAGTGTGCTACACCCCAGCAGCAACTGGGGTTAATGGCTCAACAGGGACATAGTTACACTAGTAGCTAGGGGATTTGAACCTACAATCGTCTAGATACTGTCACAGACTCCTAATCGCCAGAGCCACATCCTTCAAACTCAATCAAGCAGCTGACAAATCTAGTCCAAAAAAGAAAGCAGAAAGTAAACCCTTATATATTTGGTACTTTATACCGGTTCAATGTATAGTGTTATAGAAATGATCAAAGTTTGATGCCTGTTCTATTTGAACAGAAGTTTTACTTGATCCTAGAGAGATGGTTGTAATCTACCAGTTGTGCCTCGAGGTCCCCTGTGCTCGAGGTGTCTGCCAGCAAGCAACAGGTCTCCCTGCACTGCCTCAGGAAGGTCGAGAAGTGAACTGTTTGACCCTGAGCTGAGGTCATGCCCACAGGTCGCACCCCGGCCTCACTGCTGCCCCCTGGGGTTAACAGCGGCAAGAGAGTCGAGATTGCTTTCCAGCTCTGCTAACCAGAGGCTATGTTTGGCTCTCTAAGTCGTTCAGGCTGTTGGAGTGTGACGGGGACATATGGTGTGCGATGACACGGCGGGCGCTTTCTGACAGCTATGCTGTTGGCCTGCATCGTGGCTTTCGGAGGCACCATGCCTGCAATAGGAAGTTGGACATGGTTGAGAGAGGCTCATCAAACTTTAAAGCACATGATGCTGGGATCATTCCTGCAAATTCACACTAAAAAAACTGCCATTCTCTTTCATTTGATGTTATATTTACATGTCATGGCTGTAGTTGTGATGTACCTATTTTTTTCTACACTAAACAAGGCATTGTTCTTTGCTCAGTACTGAAGTACCACTTCATCTTCTGTTATGCTGTACATTCCATTGACAACTTTGGTTTCCTCAAAAAACGATCTTGGCACACATTCCCAACAGTTCCCATCTCACTTAATAATGTAATAACCCAATGAGCTTAAATCATTTTTATCAACTGTTTTTAGTAGTGAGTTTTAGGAATGTGTAATGAGTCATTTTTCCAAAGAGACATTCTCAAAGGTTTATGAGTTTGTGAATGATTGTCAGTCATTATGAACTGACACAGTGTATCCAGAGGTGGTCTGATCCTTAATTAACCATGCTGCTGTTTTGCTGAGAATGCTGGATTTTTTAGCAAATGTGGTCCGCATTTATACAGTGTATGAAGTGCTTTGCATCGTATTTGAATTTTATAAAATTGTTGCTGAATAATCGATTGTTTTACAAACACTCTGCCCAGAATTTGAAGAGAAAATCCCACCTGTTGGGGTCATTTGGAGTCATTAGGAGGATGAGTAGAGTAATAATAATAGTAATAATAATAATAATAATAATAGTAAGCAGTAGCAGGTAATAAAGTCATACCTAGAGCTTTCCAACTGTGCCCTCACTCAGGAGGTACTTGAATGGGTCCTTATCCTGATTTACTGCAGGAAAACAAACGGTAAGATTAGCAAGATTCTTCAGAATAATGGATCGGCTTGGTAAATAAATAATGAAAACGATACATTTTGAGATGCAGTACTTAGGTAGACACAAGAGAAGACATGTTGAGTCATGCCCAGTACAATTCAGTGACTCATAGCCTCACGTGTGATTTACTCTCGTTATTTGTAAATTATAAATGCTTTAATAGAAACATTTAAATATATAAATCATTCATATTAATTATAAAAGAATCATTTCATGTTGTTAACGAGGTGGTCGGAAAATTAAATAGCTCCAGTGTTCTCAAAGCACAAGCGGTCCATGGACAGCTTCCAGAAAAGCTTGGTATTACATCCCTTTGAATTAAGGAGTTATTTGAAATGAATGGGATCTGTAACAGGTGCTGCATGTAAAACAATCTGATCGAGGTGGGCATCCTCTGAAGCTCTTCCAGCTGAAAGAGATGACAGTAGTATTTTTTGTTCATAAGGATAATTATGAGAGTTGCCTGTGCAGATGATTTTTTTTTACCTCAGAGTCTGCAGAGTTGTCACGTCCCCTACGGACTGAAACACAAAACTGAAAAAATTTCCATTTAAATGATAGCTGTTCCACCTGCATCAACCTAACCCACTTTGAAATAGTTTCTATTTGTAATGAAACAAATGAGGCTTCAAAACCTGTTGTTGTTGGTAGGACTATCCCAAATTACTAAACAATGCTTGCCAAGGCCGAGGCCAGCATCAATTGGTAGTTTGGGATACTCCCATCCACAATGGTTTTTGAAGCCTCATTTTGCACCGACATTGATTTTGTTAGTTCAGGAAACTCCCACCTACCACAGGCTTTGACGCCTCATTTTGCGCCAGCATTGATTTTGTTACTTCAGGAAACTTCCCCCTACCACAGGCTTTGAAGCTTCATTTGTCCCATCACAAGTTTCTACCCCCATGACAAGGTCAGAGCAGCTGGAAGAGCACAAGCTGCGAAAGTAAACAAGTGGTGTAATCGATTTACCTCCTTTAACCCACCATTGGCATGTGAATGGTCTGGAAGCAGAGATACAGGTGAGGTGAATTACCATATGCATGTGTTTATCCATCTGATTGTTCATTCAAGCGCCGTGCCGGCTGACCACCAGGGGGACGCCAGGATGACAGGTACGCTGCAGTGCTTCTGAGCCACTAGGGCTACCATCTATCACACGATGGCATCTGTCTGAAGAGCTGGTTTAGAGTGAGTCAGGTGCATCACAGCGGCTAAACTTCTTGCGATCGCATTAACTCCTGCTGAGACTCTCTCTAACAGTTTTCACAGGTTCCAAGTGCAATATCACCCAGCTGATAAACCGGCCCCAAGCCAAGAACTCCAGACCTGCACAAGATATAAATTATGAACCAGCCAGATGCGTTTATTTTTTTCCCTACCCCACACAAGCACACTGGAGTGCCTCTGAGCAACCAGGAAGGTGACCACACCCTTTTTGGCAGCCTTGCCTTAGGATCGTCTACTAAAAGACATGCAGAGACTCTGATCATTAGGGAAGTGTGGATTCATCCATTTTTCAAACCCTGTTCTTTCTCTTTCTCCCATCCTGTTCCAGAGGAATGCAATGGCATCACCGTTGATGGCATTACCACCCACACAGCCTCCGAGGACCAGCAGAATATTTCAGAAATGCAGATGCCTCACCCTCGCCTCGGACACCCTCCCTCCACCCTGGGTTCCCCTACACCTACTCTGTCCGTAAGCGAGACGGGAGTGAAAAAACACTACACAGTTGTGCTTTTGGACAACTGTATCTAAATCAAAATCTCTGGAAACGACATCAGTGGAAACCGCAGATGGCCACCGCTTTGAAAAAGGCCTTCATTGCTGCACTCTTTAATTCCAGCAAAAGCAATCGGGAGCTTCAAACAGGGCTGTCAAGGCTGGCTTATCCTCCCGCCTGCAGACTTTGGTGTGGTAAGACTACTCCACATCCTGCCATCTAACCAATCTGTGTTTATTCACCACATTTCCATTTGATCCATTTAACACTTCTCAGCATACAGGAGGCTGAGCAGGCAGCCCAGGGAATACAGAGTCAGCCAGAGATGACAAACACTGAGAAGGTAATGTGATTCTTTTCGACTGGCGCTGGTAGGATATCTGAAAGGGGCTGGCTCTTCTCTAAACTCAGAAATTGTGAATGGTTTTGAGTGTGATGAAACTTTAAAGGAATAGCTGGGGTCACACAACTTGTGTCTGTCAACTGTACAGCTGTCAAAATAGTAGTTAGATCCTTGGGTTTTAGGAGTGACTTAGCAGTTAATAGTCTTACACCTCTGCAGCTGGGGGTTTGAGTCCTACCTCAGGCCCTGTGGGGAGTTTATCTGTTCATCCTGTGTTGTGTAGCCTTCTTCTGGGTGCTCCGGTTTTATCTTCCTTTCCAAAAAAAAAAAGGAAATTAAGTGAACTATTTTCTCCAAACTGCATGTCTGTGTGTCATCCTGCGATGGACTGACACCACATCCAGGGCATCACAAGCCTTGTATCATGTGCTTCCAGGTACCAAGCTCAATGAGATCCAGTACTAGTTAACTGGCTGTGAAAGATGGATGGGTTTTGCAGCAGCTGAAGGCTTATACAGCCAGGCACACGTGTTTCACTTTGAGGCCCTCAGGTATTTGTACCACCAATCATCTGTCTGACCGCAATCCCCCACATAGGACATCAAGACGGTTAAATGAGAAAATGATGGGAGATCAAAGGATGCTATTTTGACCTATGGCATGTGTGTTATCTAAGAGCATGGATTTGTTGCAAGCATACATCATGTTAAATTTATTGCAGACGTCCAAACATATTTCAGGAAAAAATAAACGGCCCAGGAGGAATAATGCAAAAACTCCTTTAATGGTGATTTTGGGGTTTCATGTATTATGTAAAGGTATGTTTATTTGCTCTGCTGATCATAAAGTTGGCTGACTCACTAACAAAGCTGTACGTCTAATTTCAGCGTATTGTAGTGCTTTGCATAACTAACTAAGAAGTGAGGGAAAGCAGACTTCCATTTCTGGAGGACTACAGTCAGAAAATCCTCTTAAAAACATAAACTTAGTAAATTATAGCAAGGGCCACCATCCAAGTCACACTAAATATTCATTTACAACATTCATATTTACCCAGTTGGTTCAGGGTTGCTTTTTTAAATAATAATAACAGTATTGATAATAATAATAATAATAATGAATACCTAAATGATAATTGCGCAAAATACAGCTTGTAAACCTTAAACCTAACATGAAAATCTGAGTTAGTCTGAGGAGTTACAAAGTAAGACTGACTGATTGTCATAATGACCTCTCTCAGGATCATTAGAATTTGTGTACCTCCCATGCATTGTTTAAGGAGACTTTTGGCATCACAATACCCTGCAACATACAACCTGTCCATGGAAATAGGTGAATTGAACCCTTCGCTAGGACCACTCAGTCTCAGTGATATGCAATTTAGCCCTTGACTTTTTAACAAGTCTTTTTCGGGAGTTAAGACCATTCTGTGTCCATAAAAAAACAACAATTAGAATAGCTCTGTCTTGTAAAATATTAGTAAGGGTACACCCACTTTAAAAAAAAAAAAGAAAAAACACGAGCCATTTATGTCACCATGAGGACTATTTTTCCTCTGCCATCTTACTAATTAAAGAAGCACAGCACCACCTATCGGTGTGATGTGTAAATGCTTCAGTCTCCCACTAAGTATCTCCATAGATGTTCTCAAACCCTTATATCCATTGATCTTCTTATCGTGGCTAGGGTTGCATGGCAAGCCTTGTTATATAAACATCTAACAATTAAAGACCGCATGTAGTTGCTTCGTTACACAAAGAAAATGAGCACAACATCCAACGTTGTGTGTAAACTACAGAATCTTCTCTTTCTTTGCACCACACGCTGTTTAAGTTTATAAAAATTACTGTTACTGGAGTGTGGCAAATCTGCACGGTTTAGGAAAAGAGTCCCTGTAGTTATTCATTCACACCTGAAAGTCAGATCAATTATTTTCCAAATAATGAGCCAGCACACGTGCCTTTCCTGTTTTATTATATAGAAACTAGAACACTGATGGAACACTACATCAATTCTGAAGCTTGTGTGGTACTAGTAATATATTACTAGGAGTCTCAGTGCACAAGCCCCTCTTTTGAGATTGTATTGATGGGAATGGACAAAAAACAGATTGTCACCACCAATATCTCTCCAATGGATGTCACAAGAGATGAGTAATGGAGGCATGATCTACTGCAATCAGTAGACCATCTGTGAGAAGAAGGCTGCTTGCCTGAAGGACACTGCACACAGCTCTCCTAAAAGACCTTCTGAGATTTGAAAGGCAGTGCCCCCATTTGGTGTCTTTGATTGCTGCTCTGCAGTCAGAATCAGAATACTTCTGTTATCCTGGATGAAGTTACTCATGATTCCCACACTAAGAGGGTTTTTTTCTTTGATGAGATTAAGATGAGTAGGAGGGTCCCTGTAAGGGGCAAAGACGGTAAAGTCGATTTGCTTCTCTATCATCATCGTCTGACATAGTCATCTGATCTCAAATCGCTTGGCACAGCCCGGGACTGAGGTAAAAGTCCAGACTGCATGCTGGTGTAGGGATTGTGTTGAGGTTTTCGATGAAACACAAAAGTCGGTGCCTGCATTTGATTTTCACATCCAGCACTGGGTGCCAGCAAAACAGATGAGCAGTGAAAGGTCTCATGCATCCACGTTTCAGACATCGTGCGGAGGTGTGAGAGTCTTCCTGTGACTTGGCGGCATCAGCTACGAAGATGCCCCCTCATGGCAAAGACACGGATGTCTGGTTGCTGTGTATACAGGCAGGATGCGACCTGCTACCTATTAGCCAAGGAAGAAGATTAACCCACAAACAATCTGAGAAAGGCCTATAAAATTCAACAGTGGTTACATAGTGCTCAGTAGCCCTGGGGCTCACAGCTCAACCAACTGGTGGTTATAGTTATTTACTTTCAAACTCTTTGGATGCCTCTGGCAAAATGAGGATGATCATTGTTATTATGTCAGTTAACTAGCTGGTAAATAAGCTCAAATAAGACAAAATCAGGAGATTCCCCCTTTTGCATTAGGCAGCCTTTCTGAGAGAGATTGCGCCATCAAACTTGTGAATAACAACCACGACAGATAACAAGCCCATTGCTTTAATTTCTAGCCACAGCTATGTTCCAGATAATTAAAGCTCATTTAATTAATAAGCTTCCTTTTTATATTCTCCAACTCCAAAGGCTGTCAATTTGACAGTTTTATAATAATTTCCAGATGCCATCTCCAAGATTGTTTTGTTTTTTTTAATCTGGTTTCTGTTCTCTTGCTGCGATGTGAGATGGCAAAGCTGACCAGGCAGAGACACCAGTAGCATCACCAGTGATGTTACTGGGGGCGGGTGGGGGGTGGGGAGTTGGGGGCTGCACAGAAGGCAACACCCATCCCCAGCATCACCCGCTGTTCCAAATATTTGACAAGTACTAGGTGCCCCAAGTTAATGAATATGGTTTTATTGATCTTCTTTCATTAAAATAAAGTTCAGTTCCATTTGCCCAGGGATCATTGCTTTGCTTTGTTTAGCTTTGACATTTAAAAGCTACTGGCACATTTTACATAGACTTTCATTCATATTTGACAAACCCATAAGGTCTTGAATTACACTGACTGCCCGTGCTTGGATAAAAAGAAAAAAACAAACACTACTTTCATGAGGAAGAGTGATGTGTGCTTCCAACTTTTTGAAATTTTTAGTATCTGTCACTACACTTATTTTCACTTGCCTCTGGCACACAATGCTTTAATCCTGAATCCCCAATGATTCCATAACTAAAATCCATTCAGCAATGTATTGATAGGTATCAAGTGTGTAGCTTTTCTGTCCTGAAAATTCACCCCATTGAAATATGGTCAATTTATTAAAGTCCCAGACTTGTCTTGAGTCAAAATTTTGAATAGAAACCATCCACAGACCACACCTCCTGTTTAGGAGTTTATTTCCTGCACATTGCATTGATGTTTTTCAGCCACTAATCAATCCATAAACTGCCCATGAAAGAACAAACTGCAAAGACACTGTGCAGCATGCATATGCTCAATAAAATGTACCATGAGTACGTACGCGTGTCACTGCATATGCTAACGAGCACGACAATACAGCTTATTAAAATGACCAGTACTTGGTGCCCTGCTACTTCCAGTGACTGACAAATGATATGAAATATGTTTTTTTGGTGCTGCTGTCGATCAGGAAAGGACAGGTCACACAAAATGTAGGGGAGTAGAGCCCCCTATGGGCCCCTGTGAGGCATTACAGATGGAATTCATAAGCCCATCACCAGAGCACTAGAATCACCACTACCTGATAATCATGGATACGTACTCAAAGTGGGTAGGGGCTATTTCTATGTACTAGCGTGGGTATTGATTAATCGAGTAGTACGTCACAGGGGAGTGTTGCATTAAATAGATTTGGATTAGGGTACATCCTTCAGATAATGAAAAACATGAAATACATTAAACATCGAGTGGGTGAAAAGTTCAGCTTTCAGTATTTTGGCTCAGAGCTTAGGTGTAGTTGAGCATGCCAATCTGAGCATTATGGAGTAGAAGGCTAAGCCAGGTGGACTAAGCAGAGTTCAGCGGATTATGGCTCTCTCCAAGGTGCTGACTTGGAAGCAATGACCTCGAAAGCTACAACCATAACCCCCTCTGAGCTAATGAGTGGAAAGGGCACAAAACTGCCTATTGATCCCGAGGTCACCCTTGCAGATTTGGGACATCTATTTATTGCAAGTCAGCAATCCATGTTTTCCCATGCAGTATGGGTAGGGGTTCAAAATCAGTGCCACATATCTGCCTCTGAGATAGATACAGTAAGGTCACTGATGATTACATGGCTGTTCTTAGAGTTTTTGTAAGGAAAATACCTTTTGGTCCCTAAGGTATACCCCAACTCCAAGGACAGGCTTTTTAAAAAGAAGATTATCAAAACCTCTGAAGCAAATAATCATGGTGCCTCATGGTCTCTCATAATCTTTCTAATATCCTCTCAGCATATCTCATCAATTGTGAGGCATCTAGAAAAACACACATATTGCTGCAGGAAAGCATTGAGGATTAGTGATTGGACAAATCAGGCTTAAAAACCCGTGATGGGTAGGACTAACGAATGAATACTGGCGACAGTATCGGGTAGTTGAGAATGCTCCCACTCACCATGGGTTTTGAAGCCTCATCTAGCACCAGCATTGATTGGCTTGTTCAGGATACTCCCACCTACTACAGGTTTTGAAGCTTTATTTCTGCCATCACTACTGAGAATGTGTTTAATTTAAAATTAAAGGAAGAGACTTGCTGGTTAATTCTTACCCATGCAGGTAATTCATGAGTCAATGTATCTATTAAATAAGCAATCTTAACACTGACATTGCATGGGAACTAATCATTTGCCACTAAGAGTGATGAAAACATCATAAGGACATAATTCTAAGCAGTGATTCTCAGTCCTGTGATTTCTAACATAAACCCATACTTCAAAATTACAGGTAACTCTCAAAATAAAGGAAACACCAACCAAAATTGATTTTAGACTGTCCTAATGGGGCACCAAACCATCACAAGCCACCAGAACAAAATCAATGAACCTTGCCTTTTCATCATTTTCATGCTCTTCTAACCATTCCGAGTGAGGATTGAGATTACTATTCCGTAGCTGTTGTTTCCCTCTCAAGATGAATGTTATCGTTCAGAATGGTTTTGCATTAAATTGCACTTACCTTGGCCCCAGTTAAATAAAGCCAGGAAAGTGTATCTCACGTCACAGCAAAACCCTATTTATACCACAGGAAACAAGCACTTGGGCCTGTAGACTTGTTTCGGGCACCTGCCACACTTGTACTGAGCCACGTGTCAAAAACAGGCAGGAGGACGACTCATCCAACCATTTGACTTTAATGACTGTTTGCCAAAGTGAGCTGAGTTTGTCACCACGCTTCACATGCAACAAGTGCATTTTCCAGGGCAATAAAGCAGTTTACGTATGGCAACCCGACCACAGTGTCAGTCATCGCGACTTCCTGTTCATACCATTGACTGACATTTTCAGTCAGCTGAGTAAGAATTGTCTGTAATGCAGAAATTCATAGAACTTAAGCCCAAAGAGTTTGTCTATCAGTCTTTTTCATGTCAGCCAGTATTCCTTTCAGTTTCATAGAATTTTATATCCACCATTTGTGCACATGATCTTAAACATAATGGTTGGGTGGTAATTGTATAAATTACTTACACCTGTATAGAAGCACCTGCTTTCACTAAACTTTGTATTCCTAATTTCCCCCATTCTGCTAATTACCTGTAGGATGCAAAGCCTAGAATTGTTCACAGCTGCTCGGCAGGAGATTCCGTATCTCCAACTCTGTAAAGGCCCATGTCACGCTTTGCCTGACTTAATTGGATTATTAGATCTACATAAATGGTTCTAACAAGAAAAACATCCACTATGCAGAATTGAACCACTGTCTTGCTGTATAATGGGAATGAATGTGAAGTCTGCACTGGTCTTATACCTACCTTAGACACCCATTTTAAATACCCCACCTCAAACCAGAATTAAAAAGTTTTTACATAAGAGGAATTTGCCGAGACAATGCTTCAACATAGACGCAGGGCTTTAAACATTAGACATGGTAACGCAAATAGTTGAAGAGGCAGGAGTGGTACTTATTTTAAATGGTGTGTATGTATTTGTCCAAGTGGTTTTACCAGCAGCACATTTAAGTATAGGAATAATGTGCAAAGAAAATTTTTAAGTATATTTTTATGTATTAGTGAAGCAGATTATCTCAGGAAAATAAGAACAGAAAAATTGGTTAAGGTCTTTTCTGTCTCACACAACCTTCTGTCTCTCTCACAGCATACTTTTGGTACATGTGCAAAAAATGAGTTTATCAAACAGGACTGGCCACATCACCATGCACTGGAGCTGCGATTAAGCATCCTGTTACGTGGTTTGTGCTTGCAACCCCGGAACCCTAACGTAATAAGTGTGAATCTGTGGTTTGGCTCAGCCAGTTCTATTTAGTCAGGGTGTTGGCTGTTAGATCGCTCTAGAAGTGACAAAAGACTTAAAAACGGGCTAGAACAGCTTTCTGGGATAATTTGGGAGTCTTCCTTTTCCAGGGCACAATTTCTACAAGAAAATGCACGCTTGTGTCATTCTATGAACCTGTTTAACCACTTAGGTCAAGATGCAAAAGCACTAAACAAACTGGAAAAAAAAAATGTATCCAGTACACCCACCCACTCAGTCCAGTGTAACTACAGACGATGGGATTGGTTTTTCTGGGTACGGATCATAAGCAGTCTCTTCATTTTCACCGTCAAATCCTCCTGCTGATGCTGTTTCAGCTGCTGTATTCCTTCTCTGCTTTCTGAAATGGCTGGCTCGCTTGCTCCTGGTCCCTTGTGTTCCAAACATAGGGGGGAGAGAGAGATATGGTCCACCACAGGGAGCCGCGAGGGTAATAGCAATATGTCTGATCAGCAAGCCATCCTTCTGCATCTCAAACAAAATGGACCCATTTGCCGTCTATGGGAAAGACAGCATGTGACTCATTCCTGCACAGCACTCCCTTAGAGGATTGGTTCCTACTGAAAGGGGCATCCCTCGTCAACGTGGCCCCTCCTTCTCACACCTACCAGAGGGTTATGTGTCAAGCAGACCTTTTCTGCATATGGCGTATTTCACTACCCTGTCAAGCTGTTTTTTTTTTTTGCTTTGCAGTTATGTCCATTAGCATTACGATGGTGAGTCTTGTTCTGGAACGGCTTACATGGCATCAAAGCGACGAACGTACCTGCAGGAGTGAAAGGAAGCAAGTCATATGCCAAGTTAGGCCGTGGCCCTCTGGTATCAGCACTGCTTTAATACACCGATGTCCTAGTCTCGCATTGTCAGGACCTTTTGTTCTGGATGAACTTTCTGATTTTCTCGACAAAGCCAGTCACCGCTGTGCCCAGAAAGAAATAATATTCCTGTCACACAGTATAATAAGAAGACAGCCAAACAGTTCAGGGAGGAACGTACACAGAATCCTTGCTGTACACATTATTGCCATTCCGTTTTATTGTAACCTACTGGTATACACATGATCACCTTCTCAAATCATTGGCAGGATAACATGTCAGGCTATCATATCATAACATTAAGTATATACGTATATACCGACTGGGTTTCTATCACCGTGCGTTCACTGTAACCTCATCCAGGCACACTGCTGTGCGTGAAATCAGCAGTGCTCGGTGAGTGTTTTAGGGGGGCTTCCGTCTATGCAGCTGTATGCCATTCAGCTAGCGCATCCATTGTTAACTGGTTAACCTGGTGCATATACAGGTAAGGTCTACCAAAATAAACCGATAAGGGTTAATTCAAGATTGCTGATAGGTCAGAGGTCTTCAGCATGTAGTTGGGCTATATGATGGCGAAACATATAAAGCAGAAATTTACTTGAACAGCTGATAAAGCAGGTATTTACATGAGTAAAATGTGTGTGTGTGTGTGTGTGTGTGTGTGTGTGTGTGTGTGTGTGTGTAGACCAATTCAGTAAGTTGATTTGTGTGCTAGTACAAACGTTATGATTTAACCTATGGTTCACCTGGTCACCCGATTCACCCGTTCACCTCCAGCATTGCTCTTTCAGTTACCCCATCTGTGTACTCCTAACAGATCTAGTTTTTCAGATTTTACACACGCTCAGGTTTACCAGGGATCCCATGTGGTTATTTTTTTCTGCCATGTGGCTTTTAATTCATTTTTTATGAGACCTCGTATCAAACATGCCACCTTCTTCTGGGAACCCACATCTTTGCAAATGCATGCACATTCAGAGGTTCACTTAGAAAATTGCTCAATTAATTCAGCATGACATCTCGCCCCCAGTTACTCTCAGCATTGAGCCTGCCTCAGATCTGCAGATTAGCATCTACTCACAAAGTAAATGGTGTCACCGGGCAGTTGGATAGTGATGGGGCTCATTCACCTTGTGGTACATCTCTGGTCGATCTTGGAGGCAGATATTCTCTGGAAAATGATGACGGCGACATCTCCTGAATCATGAAAAGCAAAACCAGTGATGATGAGGTGCATCTTAATTATCAGTTAACTCGCAAATACCATAGATAGATAGATAGATTATGAATACCATTTAGGAAATTAAATGATGGATGGATGGATGGATGGATGGATGGATGGATGGATGGATGGATGGATGGATGGACACTCATTGATTAACTAATTAAGTATGGCATCTCTCTATTAGAGTTACTGCCATCACATGGTCATGCAATTTTGCTCGCTGATGGCCAATAAGTGCTGTGCCCAGGGGCATAGGAACCAGGGGCACCTCTGCCCCACTATCCCTCAATATTTCAGTAAGTTATTTTTGTCCCCCCAATAAAATAGGGCTGTCATATTAAAATGAACTCTCTCCTATGCCCTTGGCTGTTCCACTTTGTTCTACCAGAAGGGCAAGATTAGAGTGAGCAGAGAAGAAGTCTCCATGCTAAGGTCTTAACGCACAAGCTGATCATACTGAACGGAGACCAACTTTTATTTCTAACTGGACAAATACAAACTGGCAGGTAATTCAACTGATTTGCTTACATGCTCCAGAGCAGCTGGGGGAAAATTAAAATCTTCACTCATGCCAATAATATATTATATGATTAAGGTTATAATGTGACACGTTTTGTGAATCTACAAACACCGATATTGTGATGTCTCTTTTTTTTTTCCTAAGCATCCTGAGGACTTGCAGAAAATTTCATTTGAACTGAAATTGGTAAGGATACATTTCTGCATGAAGCAGTGAAAAGTAAGTGGATATGACAGGTTTAGAAATTAAAAAAAAAACTCCACAATTAAAAAAGTGGTCTTACTTGCTTAACAAAGCCATTAAATGTATAGACACAATGCAGAAGTTAGAGCCAATGGTTTAGTAATCATACTAGGACACCAGAAATAATTAAAATCCCAGAGAAAAGAGACTAATGGATTTGTTTGCAGAATGTAGTCAGCCATTGATTTCTGCCACTTTGTTTTTCTGTATAGTTTCCCCAAAGGATAAGCAAGCAATGGTGTGTTGCTACATGGCTCATTGAAGAGATGCTAGACCTTTCAACATAATTAAACCATCATCTCATATAGGACCACAATCATGGATGGATGGATGGATGGACGGACGGACGGACGGACGGATGGACCTTATTGGGCTTAACAATTCTGTTCCTGCTCACATTTCCAAATGCCTAAGATGGAGTTGGCCATTCCTCAGCTGAATTCCATTTAACATAGATGAAGAATAATGAAAGAGAAGTTAATTGGATTTGCTCCAGGGGCTTAGAAGGAAACCTTAATATTGAAAACTGCCTGTGACTCTGTCAACACATACTGGGAAAGTGGGGGGATGCAAAGATTACTTTTTCAATTTTATATAGTCAGGGAGATGTGCTGCATGATTACATTTACGTGGCAGATACTTTTATTCAAAGGGATATAGAAGGAAAGCTTAGAGCAGAGACAGCCAGCACTCAGCACTTAGGCAAATTAAGGCAAGGCAGATTTATTTATATAGCACCTCTCATACACAGAAGCAATACAAAGTGATTTCAAGAGACAGAGATAGAAAAGCAAAAGAGAATTAAAATACAAAGTTAACTAATAAAATGATTAAAAATAAAAAACATGAAAGATATATTAAAAAAACAATTTTAGTCAAAAAGTATGTGTACAGATCCCTACCCCAGTGAGCAACACCCAAATGGATATTGATCATATTGCACGTTTTATCTTCATTACATACATGTATTATAACAACAATACTTCTGTAACCTACATATACACACACATTTTCCCTCTAAAGTTTCTAAACACCCTTGAGTATGCAGTGGAAAAGTCTGCATTGAAATAAAAGTCAAAGTAAATTTAAGAATCACTGCGTTTTTTTTTTTCTTTTTTATTTGCATTTTCCATACGTCCCGACTTTTTCTGACTTTGGGTTGTATTATTATCATCCAGAACAGACAGTGTGGCCTTCACAGAAAGAATAATAACCATCAAAAAGAAGTGTGTAAAATATTAATTCATAACTGCACGCGTCACTTCTCCTGGTGGGCGTTTTCCGCCCCCATTTTGTGAGCAGTGAATGGTGAGGACATAGTGTTTGTTTTTTTTTTTTTTTCCAGAGTAATTAATTTAACAACCGAGACAATTGAGCAGCATCTGGTGCTTGAAAAAAAATGTTTTACTGCAAATTGTTTGCTCAGCATCTGCTCTGCCAACAAAAAGTGTCTGTTCTTTTATACAGATAGAGCTCTCCTTGCATTATAATCACTTAATATATCCAGGAAGGGGATCAAAAACCCAGCACGTAAATCATGACGCACACCGTCGCAAAGCAGGTGATCATCAGGCAATCAGTCACCTTTTTGTCATTCTCATAACCGAGAAGGAAACCTGTTCAACGTGAGCAGAACATGTGAGCATGTGAGGCTAACCTGCGAGGCACCACGCCTGCCCTGGCTCAAAAATCAGACTCTGCCTCATTAATCTTCTTATTGTTACATCATTATGGAGATTTCACTTTTCAAGAAAGGGCCATAAATTAAACTACATAAGATCTATTCAAAATTCGAATATGCAAAAAAAAAACAAATTCCTACATTATGTCAGGAATCAAAAAAGTATTTTGGTTATTGGAATATGAAACATACAATATGTCAGCGCTCAGATTTGCAGTTGAAACAGTATCTATTGGTCGACTTTAATTTGACGTGATTGTCATTCTGTTTCAGCACAGTAAAACACGAAACAAAAAAACACCAGCATACTAATACAATAAGCCACACAAATGAAATAAATATTTTATTTATACTTAGAAGCAAGCTAAATGAGACTTTTGCCAACAATAGCGTGACCATTAAATCTAATTCAGCAGGAACCCATCCAAAAGCCATTATACATGGAACGTGCCAGAGATGCGGTGCATGCATAATTATCCAGGATTTTGTGCCATTTTTAACATTTACCCCATTTTATTTTGAAATGCTGCATTAAATATTAATCAAATTTCCTGCAGCCTTCAAGGTTTGTGCGACAGAACAAATGAGTTTGACTGAACTATAATTTCTAGTAGAGTGCACAGAGTTTTTATTTTCTCATATTAGAAGCGAAATTCAATGGGTTTTAAAAATACTTGCTTCAGAAGGCACAGTGGCTCAGCAGTTAGCAGTGAAGCCTCCTACCTCCAGAGATTGATTCCTACCCCTGTTCTGTGTTTTCCATTTCAGCAGGTTTCCTCCCACAGCCCCAAAACATTCAGATAGTGAGTTGGTGTCTCTAAATTGCCTAGAGTGCATGCCTTGCAATGGAATGGCATCACATTCATGACATCTGGGGCTCTGTTTTACCTGGGCAACTGGCTCATGTATAAACTGCATCGAAGGTGGATGGGTTATTTAAGCAGAGACCAATTAGTAGTTAATGTATTATTGCAAAAGACCCAGTTAGTTTTCAAGTTGATTCCCCTTACATTGTCATGATCCCAGCTTTGCAAATAAAGTCAAGCATAGGCATAGTTGCATTGAAGATTAACATAATTACTGATGGTCAACAGCTATGGACAACACCAAACCTAGAAAGGATGGCAAAGCAAATGGACAACAATGCTGTGAATATTATTCATTTCAAAAGAAAGCAAAAACACCAGATATTCCACTGAAATTAAATAATTTCACATTAACTTACAGCTGGAGCAATGCATGTGAATTACAACGTGTGTAAGTAGCAAATTTTGCATTTCCTACCATATAAAAAGTTTTTTTTTTATTTCTGGTTCTTAGTTAAGACTGCATTAAGTAGAAGAAGTTTCTATACACACCTTACGTTACAATATGACCGCATTTGGTTGATTTTGTATGTGGGATTCTCTCATATCATTTATTAAAATCTTTCCTGCATCTTTGGTAAAAATGTAATTTCCTTTTTATATTTGAGAAAGCTGGCACTAGTTACTCATTTTCTCTCATCATTCACCATTTTTTTCTTTCTTTTTTAGCTGACGGGTACAGACATTGCCAAAAGGCTGTTCATTGACTCAGATATAATTTGATAGAATATACGATGGAGTTTTTTGGGAAATAAATATCAATAGAATACAGAACTCCATTAAAGAGCAAAATTACTTTTCCTGTAACTGTGTTGAGCCAAAAAGAACAGCCTGGAATTCAATTAAGTGACTCCAAGAGCTGGAAGTTCTGAGATAGATTGCGGCTAACTGAAAATAGCAAAGACATTTGGAGGGAACAAAGCATGCATTGTGTAACAGGATACACTCTATCACAGACTGACCCAAAGGAGTAAGGTGGAGCACATTCTTAAAACATAGCATCTTTTCTCAGCTGTTTCACAAGGGAAGTAAACAGTATGAAAGAGAGGAATCCAGGCAAGAGCAGGAAAGAGCAAGGCCCTAGTGACACAAACACTGATTTAAACAAGAAAAACCAAAGTCACTAAGCGTCCCCCTTTCCAGAAATGAGTATTTCCTTTTTCTAGTGGGACACCAGCCTAAGACACCAAAGATTAGCTTTTGAGCAGAGGGGGCAGGCCTGCAGTTAGTTTTATGTTCACGCCTCCTTCCTGTCCTCCATTTCACTGGCTGAAGCCGCACACAGAGCAGCTGTAGCTCGTTTGTATAGCTAGGGAGGGGCCAGCCAAGCTATTGGCTGAGAGGGAGAACTAATTGGCAAGGGAATCAGCAGAAAAGTTCAGGGGCAACAGATCAGGCCCGCGCCTGCTTAAAAAAAAAAGAAAACAAACAGCTCAGAGGCCTTAGAGAAGACAGGGGCGTCATCTTAACTCGAAGCAGAGTTGTCTCTCACAGTCCCCGTTCTCGTGTCATTCTTTCATCTTCTAGCGAGGACTGAGAACCTCGGAGGAAACGTGTTGCTGTGATATCTGGCAGTCTGGTGAGTGCTCTGTCCTAATTACTCCAGCTTCCCCAAACAAAGTGACTGTAGGTAAATGTCACAGGAAAAGTGAGAGGAAGTCTGCTGTGTGGTACATTCCACTATGTAGTTAATATTAGCTGTACTTGAACACTCTGTTTCCTTTGAAAAATAAGTGCTGCTCACATTTTGAAATACCACTGTGTTGTTTATTCTTGTACACAAATATTAAAGAAGAAGAAACAGTCTAACAACCAAATTCCAACTGATCGCAGCATACCATGACAAGTTATTTATATCCTTTTTCTATATGATTTCTCTGTTGCTAAGCAACTGAAATTAAGAAACAAAGGTTGCCAATGTTATGATTAGTTTGGACTTTAATGACTCTAAAGAATAACAACAAAATGGTAAGAAATGTCATCCCTAGATTAAATGCCTAAGGGTCTATGTAACAGAAACAAGTTTGCTAGTTCACATTTGATGACAAATAAATGTCCAAGTCATTAAAAACACAGATGATTTTCGTGATCTCGTGAACTCAAAGTAAAAATACATACCTGATTTTCTTTGCTTTTTTTCCTGTTCATTTCAGCAATCAGCAATTCAATTACTCTGTCAGAAAAATCAAGTGAATTTGGTAGATTTCTTCTCTATTAAACCTGTCCCCAGCACAAAATCCCTTGAGTGCCTTTGCATTTGCTGTAGATGTTACAACTCTGCCTATTGCTTGGATTACTTCACTGTACACTGAAGTCCTCCAGCTTCAACAGACAGCCCTCTCATATAACTGGTGTGAAAGATGCATATGCAAAAGAAGAGAACTGCGCATTTGTATTCACTGAATATTATAAATTTAAATGGAATATGTCAATAGTATTTATTACTGAAGTGAGAATCTGTGCTTTCTAATTCTCCAACAGTTTGTGGATGACAAAGCCAACAACAGCTCCAGATTCCTGGAGTAGCCGCTACTATTTTCAGTTTGGCTATTATTTGAACATGATGTACCATTAAATATATATATCCTTCTTATAAAGAAATTCAGTTGTTAACAGCTACGGCAAAACAAGACTGGTTTCCGAGGGCAGGATAGTGTTGAGGTGAATCTGGGAAGTGAGCTATGAGTTCATGTTAGACAGAGATAACTGGACATTTATTCAGCTGACACACGTCCCACTGATTGTTTTGAATGGCTATTTTGTCAGAATCCTTTTAAAGCAACATTGTGATTTAAAAACGGAATTCACCTAATAATGGTTCGGAAGGTCGGAAAGTTCTGAGAATCAGCGAACTCCCTCAGCACCTCTTTGGCTTATAGTAACTAACATACACCAGTCAGTGTTGGATGTTAGTTGCTATCATAGTAAAAACTTTTCTTGGAGAGTTGACATGGCATTTGCCACACCCACTTCAAAGTTAGTATGTGTGACTGAGAGAGAGAGAGGAAAGCTACCACATGTGCTGTTTCCTTTTTCTCCCACCCGTAGCGATTTGAAACCAGAGCTGTCACCTGCACTTCAAGGCTTCCCTTACTCCCTCCACACCAGCTGTCCGCCTCAATCCCTCCCCTTAAGAGAAACACACTAAGGAGGACAGAATGACTGCAAATACGACCTTAGGGGATCATAACCAAGTAATCAGCACTTCGACACAAGGTACTGTGAGCGATTTAGTCCCTTATCCTTGCCTTGTTACCCAGAATGCACGACTCTGCTCTAGTGCATTGCACAGAACCCAGAAGCAACGGCATTTACAAGTGCTGAGTGCACAGTTTTCCCCCTTCTCCTTTCGGGTTAAACAGGAAGAGATCAGGGTTGTAAGGGCCTGGGGTACATGCAAACTCCCTCCAGCTCCATCTGCAAACACGCGTGACGTTTGTCAGTTTCTATTGTTTTGGCTAGCCGTAAACAATATGTGATTTTTCACAAAAAGCCAAAATTGTCTTCGCAAGCAAAAGGATGATGTGCTTTTATCTGAAAAAGCTGTAGCTGGATTCCCACCAACACTTTCACTATTGTCATTTCAAATTATAAATTTTGTATGTATACATAAAATATTGTAACACAAGTTGTGTGCCTGCTACACCATCTAATTTTAAATTGTTTGAAAGTTTTGCAAGTATTCCTGAATCTACAGACAGCATAGACTCTTTCATATGTAATGCGACGGACACTTAAATCTGCTCTTATCAACTTTATGTTATATGTTTGTTACTCAGACACAGTGATGGTCGTTTACGTGATGCTTTTGGGTTTGAAAAGAATGGCTCAAATGATTGTCCCAGAATCTTGTCTTCACACAAGACACATAGCTAACACTCCCAGAAGTCAAAAGATAAAATCAAGAGGACATATATTCCTAAGAAATGTATGATTGCAGGGAGTTTTTTCAACTCAAACGGTAATGAAATACTTGCTTCCTTCCTTGGGTCGGGATAGATGTGCATGCCTACATTAGACATCCCAGGAGGTATGAGAAGCTGTTAGGGAATTCTTAAGTGTGTCGGCGTGTACAGGGAGTCCTCTGCTGCGAAAACAAAGCAAGATCAATGAAGATGGCTTCCTGTCAAGTAAATAATGTGCCCTGAAGCATGGACAGCCCGACACGCTGCCTGTTACGACTCGCTACGTATAGTAAGACAAGCATTTGCGTGGGTGTACTGCACACAAGTAAGAATCACCTAAGCAAAATTGCTATCAAATATTTTGCGTGCCTCACAATACGTTACGTTATGTAAGTCGTTTCGCTGGGTGTGACGGAGAAAGAGCAGCTATCTCTGACAGCTGGGAGTGTCATTCTTTCGACCCCTTGGTGCATAGCCTGACAGTTGGGAGGGTGTTGCCTGAGTTGAAAAAAGTCCCCAGAGTCACTAAGCAAGAGTGCATAATTCGGAGACGGCAGACTGGGCGCCTGTCTCTTTGTGCTGAGTTGAAATAAAGCAACGTGGAGGCAGAGAAAGAGGAGCTGCTTTCTCTTGCATCTGGAGAGCTGGGAATCCACTTCTGCTATCTGGGGTATATGACTTACACTTCCCAGCAATGCTTTTACAATAACCGGAAAGAGGCATTCACTACCATTCAATATATGCAGCTGGAAAAGTAATAGTACCTTGTCGAGCACCATTGCTTCATTCACCCTTACACTCAGAAGGGAAAAAGTATAGGCTTTCCTCCTTAAATGCATTATGGTGCAGTGAAATTTATCTATTTTTAGTATGTTTGCATTTGTTTCAGAAAACAGTCTTTATAATAGTGTGCACCAGAGAGAATAGTATTACACTGTAGCAGAAAATGGGGGTCTGCGCAGCTCTGCAGAGTCGGACCCTGTGCCTGTTTCCAGAATGTTATTGGTTCGAATCCCCCGCCTGCAGAGCGACCATGTCACCAATGGGACCCTTGAGCAAGGCACTTAACCCCGATTGCTCCAGGGGCACTGAATGCTTGCTGACCCTGCGGAGATGGGATATGTGAAAACTACCCAGTTTTCACATGGGAATGAAGCATGAGAATTCTATATCCTGTCTAGGGTGTGTGCCAGCCTGATGCCCTGGTTTGCTTTGGATAGGCTTCAAGCCACCCATGACTTCAATCAGGATAAGCAGTTGGAAGATGGTAGGATGACACAGAAGTGTTGAGGACATCCACAACTGAACTGACCCATAGACTTTGTAAAGAGTATAATAGCGATTCAGTTATACAACATTTTAAATAAGTTTTCATGTTCCTTACAGCAGAAGTGGAGAATGTTCCAGCCTTTTCTGTTAGAATTAAAAGGAGTCTTACCATATATTACGTTATAGACTGGCCACTGGAGTGCATGTTTTGGACATTCGCAATATTTGCTTTAAGTTGTCATTTCCATTTAGTTCTTTAATTTAGAAATTCTGAATTTAGTTGCACTGTGCTGTGTTCAGAAATGGAGAAATACAAACCTTCTAGTTCACAATAAAATAATAGTTATACTTCCATAAAGGTTTATAATAACGTTGTCACGGACTAAAGAAACTTTTAAAACTTAAAAATTATTACTCACCAGCCAAATGGTATTGCTCCTATGAGCAATTGAGGAATCAGAATAACTCTTTATTTGTTGGTATGCATTTAACTGCTCGTTTCCAACAAAGCCATGTAATTCTATAATTTGCATGAGCTTGGTGCAATTCATGAGTCTTTCAATACAACAAAGTTTTGTGGAAAAAAAAGCACAGAGTATGAAGTGTTGGTGTTCATGGAAAAGCCTGATCGTTAACAGGTCCTTTCCCTTAACACCAGCTCCCATTGGGATTGCTTGAGAGGAGAGTACACAGGAACCTCTATGAGACTTTATTGCTTCTCACATTTTAACAGTAGCCTGCTGTTGACAAGTGGTCCACTGTGGGTCAGATTGTTCAACACTTCAGAGAGATGCTTTTTCAGCCCCATTGATGCCATTTTCAGCAAATAGCACTTGATTTTTCTCACTTTAGCATAGTGCTAACTGTTCTCAGACTTAGAAGAGGTGACAGAGAGATGTACAGAAATAAACTCTCAAAGGAGGGAAAAAATCCAAAGGTTGTGAAAAGTCAGCAGTAAAAACATGAATAAAAAAATATCATGCCAGCATTTGTTTTTGCAGGGGCAAAGAAAAATATTTGTTTTCTGGGGACTGAGTCACCTCGAGAAACTTGGGGCAGCATGTGGATGTGATCGTGTGTCTGGGTGTCGCATGTGGGAGCACCTTGGCGTGGACCTGGAGATTAGAGGAAGTCATTTCTTATCAGGCTATTCCAGCAAGGAGCCCTCAAGTTCTACAGCTGAGCTCTGCCGATAAATTTGGCTCTGGAGAGCTCAATTTCCTCTCTCTCTCTCTCACGCACTTCCAGCCTCCCACATCACTTTCTGAAGCATATCAAGCAGATTGCAACTTGGAAATTTCCCATCCTTAAAGTCGAGGTCCTCTTCCCATCTAACCCACTCTCTTAGCAAATCTATATGTTTTATGGAGTGACAACCCTAGGCATTCATATCCTATTATTTCCCTCGGTTTTTGCGGTTGTACCACCATCCCATCTGTGACTAAAAGGGACTGCATGACTCTAGAAGAGTAGAAAGTAATGCACCATGACAAATAGAGCTGTGAGCTTTGAGCTACGATTTCACTGCCTTTGCAAAGTCATATGATGCCATATGATGCACAAGATTTCACCCTTATTAAAATACGAGTTCTGTTGGGGTCAGTAGCTAGATATCCTCGAGACAAATGTAAAGGAACGACGCCATGTTCCTTTGCTACATGTTTAGAGAGGCTGAGGCATGGTTTCTGATAATAATACAGTCTGAGCCAAGGGAGACAAAAGCCAGAGCAAATGCGTCTACTGCAGGTAGCTATAAACTGGTGAATGGAGGTTGTTTTGGGCTCAGTGATCATGCTTGCATTATTCAGTCACACAATAATATATAACACAATAGTAAGCTGGCTGACTGTCCATGGGTTGCACAATCTTCTCAGCAGAGTACCACCCTCATACCATATTACTGTACAGAGTACTGAACAAACCACTTTTATGACAAGAAAAATGAACAGTGTTTTAGTTGTTACAGAGAAATCACAAAGCTTCCTTCACGGGTGTTTGATCCACTTTATGAGAAATGGCTTTCAAGACTGCCAGACTTGACAAACAACCAGGCAGCGTAGAGAAAGTTTCAGCATAGAATCAGCTGGAACCATGAACTGCTCATATTAATCAATAACGACGGTCACCTGACCCTCAGTGCCACGGCAACTGTGACTCACCATTATGTTCTGCACATGTATCAAAGAGTACACGTTATGTGGACATCTCGTCTCCCGTAATGAAGCATGTTTCTTCACTAACTGCTAAATATAATTATGATAGAGTTCAGAACTTTCTCGTGCATGTTTCAGCTCTGGATTACATTCACAGATGACAGAAGTGAAAATGCACACGCTATGTGGATGTTGAAATGCAATTCTTCAGGCATCCGGTGTTCAGAAATCATCATGGCAAATATATAGCATACACTGTATGTCATTAGGGCAAAATATCACATCTCAGTGGTACGCAGACATAAAAGAGACATCCACCATGACTGCCGTGCAGATCTTTAAATCAGTCACATTAAGCGCCTTGACATTGTCAGTGGATTCTGAGTCTTACAGTACAGAAGATCATCAGCCTGAGATGTTCGACAGACAACACTGGTGATGCTTCTCAGAGCCTCCAGGGTAGTAGTCTAGACAGAGAAGATGACACCCGTGTTAGCATTGCATTCACAGTATATTAAGCTCTCACAGAGAGGGGTCCACGACGAGGGCTTCTTGTTGGTGAGTTCTGAATCCAGGGCACCACACAACTGTGCTAAGCTGCTGTCTGCTGGTACGAGGGATCAGGAGTCGTAGGTGAGGGTTCATGGAAAAGTTAGTCTGCCTTCATGTAGTTACGTCAATCCTTGTGTGAATAGTTCAATGGTAAGTGTACCTAACAACCGCAGAAGCCTGTGCAACACTGCATTGCAAATTAGAATACATCTTAGGTCTTGAGATCCAGAGCAGGTAATGGATGGAATCCGAGATACAGTCTAAACCTTCTTCTCCACGATGACCTCTAAAAGTCCTTTGAGATTCCGTGTTGATTTCTCACCGTTTAACGGGTGTTGCGAGGTGTGCAGGCCCTCACATGTCCTGTTGTGAAATTTAATCATTTTACACCAGCTTGAGTTTTCGTAAACTGGCATTGAAAATGCCCCTGAACTTCTGCAGTAAAGCTACCAGCTGTTTCTTCTGCTGCACAGTGACAAGAGGACTCCACCACAACCACAGGTGGTACAGCAGTTGCACTGTCAGTAACGGTAACAGCAGCCATTAATTCTCCTTCTGTGATTTTGGTTAAAAATGACCCTTGTGAGCACCTTTACATACTAAAATACCCCATTCTGTAAAGTTAAGGAGATGAACTGGAAACATTTCTTTGACCGCAGAGACGAGTTTACAAGCAACCACCATTAATGTAAACTCTGAACTTGTAGTCGTGGGGGATGGAGCTACTTAAGAAAAACAACTTCACACAATGACACTGTGACAAGAGACGTCTCCTTGACATCACAGCAGATTGGCACCATGACAGTTTTGACCTAAATGGGGATAGATAAGTAGCAATAGCTCCATTTATCATTCATCTGTGTCAATAACTGCATGACACGTTGCCAACCCCCCTCGCTCATCAATGTAGCTTCCTGAATTAAAAATGGCCTTCATACTTCAAGGTCTTCCAGTCACTGAACATCAACTCGTTATGATATGTGCTTATGATATCCAATAACTGGCCATTAATAGCACAATTCAGCTATTATATGTGCTCTTCAGTAAGCATAAGTAGACACTCTAAAGTCTGACTTTATCAGCAATACATGAGCCAATTACACTTATCAATTAACATTTCTATCCATTCTGTGTATATGATATACATTGCTTGTAAATGATGACAATTTACTCGTCCTTGAATTCATAATAATTGGCCTTCACTGCTGAAGGAACACATCAGAAAACCTCCACCCTCCAAAACTGTAAGCAAAACAATAGTTATTATAATCTTTTAGCCATCATTGTTCTGTCTTCCCATAATACTGAACAAAATCCTACAGCACCCAGCCAATTAAAAAAAGTGATCGTCATCACCTTCAAATGGCCGCACTAATTCTTGATTTTCACAGCCACTTCCACAGCTACAGGGGAATTCAAAAACTTGTGCGGACCTCTTTCTGCCAAAATCAAAAAAATGTTGATCCAAGAGCAAAAGGAAGCAGAGATGAGAAGCAAAAAGTAGTTGAGTGGGTTTTTATTCAGGTTACGCTTTTTAACAAAGACATACTGCATACGGCTTGTTGACGCAAGGAGAAAGGAAATGTCCACCTCTTGAGATGCCTTTAGCCAGCTAGGGTCTTCGGGCCTGTAAATGGGCTGTTGCCTGTGTCCTTCTAGCTCCTGGTAAGAACTGTGAGAGAAACAGCACTCTGCTGCCACCACTGTAAGCCTGGCAAGGCATGTCTGAAGAAATGAACACAGTATGAGCAAGCTGACTTCACACCATCAAGCTGAAATGTATTTTATTCTCTCTTTCCATTTAGCAGCCAACTATGTGTCACATTCACAAAAGTCAGTGCAATATAAATAGTGAAAAGCACTGCATATATAAATAGTCATGTAATCATAGGTTCAAAGTATAACCTGGGATGATACAGCCTGACAGATGCAGGAAAATATGTACTGGGCAACTCTACCTCATTTATTAAAATAAAAATCTGCACTTTATGGGTTTAAGAAACATTCCTCAATGTTATTCTTCGCTTATTGTGCTGAAATAACATTTCTTTGATCCCCTTATCCTGTTCCAAATGACCTCATGAGCTTCCAATTTTCCTTTTTCTAATTGATATTGCAATTTATGATTGACCTCTTTAAAGCGGCAGCTGTGGAGGGGAGTCATGTGACCACATGTGTAGATGTGGGATTGTCTACTTGCAGTATGAGATCTTGTGTTTCCCTCAGGGTCACCAAAAAGTTCAAACTTAAGTCCAAATCATGATAAAACACCATCCATTCCAAATTAACAGACTAGGACAGGACAGGACTGAAATTGTATCTAATCGAAAAACATCACATCAAGTTCGTGAAATCCAACTCTCCACCTTCTACCCACTTATTTAGGTCAGGGTTGGGGATGGATGGGGGGGGGGGGGTAGGGCATGAAGCCTATCCAGAGCAAAAACCAGCACAGGGAACAGGGCTGTGGTACACATTAGGAAAACCTGAAAGCTCAGAGCAAAGGGATTTACTCAGTTGGTCCCAGAGTCACTTTGATCAGAATTGGAAATGCTTCCAAATATTCATCCATCCATCCATCTACTAACTGCTTATCCTGGTCATGGATCAAAATATTAAATACTAAGTTAATTAAATATTAAATACATTGTAGTATGTATTAAATTTATTAAACCATCACATCTCATCAGAAGACACCTGCCATAAGCCATTAATAGGGACCTGACATATGTACACTAAGCTGTTGCACCCGTAAAGCGTGGGATGAGAAGCTACGTTTCCTCTTACTGAATTATTCAAAAATCAGTTGCTACCTTTGAAGTGAGTTTCCTTAAGTGACCCCTTGGGGTTTCCATTTGGCCTTCTGTCAAACCCACAGTTTGAAATGACTTGCCATAGGACTGAAGGGACAGGATGTCATTACTAGGTATCCTTTGTAAATTTATGGGTAAAAAATATGTGTAGCCCTCACAATCCCCCTCCAAAAAAAACTCACTATAAAGTAAGCCTAGAATGTAAAACAACTCTCACTTTAACGTGCCTGGAAATAACACACTCAATTAAAACAGTGACAAACGTTATCGCATTAGTTTGCCAGGGCACACTGTTCCGTTATCCACATTCAAGTAACGAGAATCTTTCTCTACCTCAAAACTACCATGCTTCACTGTCTTCTCACCCAGATATGGCTGTTAATTTAAAAATCCAAGCTGGATTAACTGTTGACTGGGCTGAATTGCTTCTTACAGTTGAGCTGAATTTCCACACATTTTCAAAAATATATTTTGTTCACTCAGTCTAGCAAATTATAATTTTGTAAAATGATCACACAGCACTTATAAAACGCATTTTAAAGCAATTAATTCTGTAAAAATGAAAAACTGGTTCAGAAGAAAAAATGAGTGCAATGAAAGTTAAACTATGGAAAGGCTTTGACTGAAATATGAATTTGAATATTATTTGTAACGGTTTACTGGTTGCTTCAGAAAAATTCAACCTAAAGGTAGCTAGGTTTCAGAAACAATTTTCAATCCAGTAGACTCTCAGATTCTCCTGGAAACAAAATTTGTTTCTTTATGAAAATCACCCAGGGTCTCTTCTGTCTCACGCTTCCTGGAACATACTTTGGGCTCACTATGACCCTGTAAAACTCATCCATCCATCTTCAAACCACTTATCCTTCCTAGGGCCACAGGGGGTCTGGAGCCTGTCCCAGACAGCAGGGGGCACAAGGATGGGGTACACCCTGGACAGAATGCCAGTCTATCACAGGGCATATACCACATACTCACAATCAGACACTGCTGGAAAATTCGAGATGCCAGTCAGCCTAGTTACAGATTTGTGGACTCTTGGAGGAAACTTGAGAGACAGCAGAAACCCACACAAACTCCATACACACAGAGTGGAGGGAGGCTTCCAAACCCATGGTGGGTGGGAGAATCCTGAACTAACCAATCAATGCTGGCTATAGTTCAGGAGACACCCACCCACCACAGGTGTTAAAGCTTCCTTCCTTAGCCTCATCACTAGTTTGTATAGCTTGTGTGGAGATGAAAGTAGTTACAAATTCATATATGTAGGGTTCCAGCTATGATATGGCAGGTGCTTAAATAAATTCTTTATAATATACTACTCTATAATATACTTTATAATATGCTATGTCTGCAAGGATATTCTATTATAAAGAAGACTAGAAAGTAAAACTACACTCTAGATGGCTAAGATTTTTATAGGGTGATGAACACTTTTATAAGCTAATGAATTATTAAAATGGACTGTCATTCACTCAGCTGAGGACAGCATGTTGCCAGCTAGTGCTGGCAGTAAGGACGACTTCCTTCAGAGAGATATCGATCCGAGAAGCCCAGTGTTTCCAGTTGCTCAGTCCACAGCAAACTGATAGGATGACATAATAACAGTCAAGAGTGAGTCGATATAATCGAACACACAAGCCACCCGTGACAGAGTTATCAGCCCTTTTATTGAAGTCTTTGCTTTAAGATGTTTATAAGCTTACCTCTGTTTAAACGAGATTTAAGCATAATCCCGACCCACACTTATCGTAACTTTAAACTGCTCAAATTTCCAAATAGAAAACCCAGATTCAAAGGTTTTGACAGCTCAGTGTTGTTATTTGTGGGCTGGTGATTGTAGAGTTTTTTACTTGTTTGTTTGTTTGTTTGTTTGTTTGTTTGTTTGTTTGTTTGTTTGTTTGTTTTGTTTTGACAATGCATATTTTTTATCCCTAGGTAGAATAGCTATATTCGCAGGCTATACCTTTAACAGGGAAAAATCCAGCTAAATACAAGTGAGTTTTATGTTTTGTGAATCAGATCTTAATATTTCAACATCTCTGTTGATGACAAAATATTTAAACGGTGACAACAGTGTCCCCAAAGAAACTTGCAACAGCAAACTGTTAAAACACATGTACATGAAACCTAAGAAAGTGTGCTGCCTCAGTGCCTTACTGCCTTAACAATTATATTGGAGGGCTTTCTGGCATGAACATGGTTTGAAATGAGAACTAGTCCAGATTGAACTTGTAATCAGAAATCTATTGAGGCAGTGAAATTGAAATGAGTACATTTTTCAAGCACTGGCATAAAACACCGTACAGAACAGAGACAGATAATAAACAACTGAATTAAAAAATGTACCTAGACCCGTTAGTATCTGGAAAGGCGACATAAAAAGGTGACAGAGGAGAGAGAAAGACAGAGGAACAGATGTTATGCTGGAAGCAAAAATGATTTAATCGGTGTAATAGATTTCAAGCAATTTGGGAATAATAGTAGATTATCAGATATTTATTAATTTTTGAGGCAAAGTGTGTTTTAATTGAACTAGTGCCATAAATGAGTTTTCCTAACATCACTCTGATTTTTGTACATTAAATGGTGCATAATTCATGAAAGCTCCAACAAAAATGGCTGGGAAAGACATTATCTAGGCAGAATATCAAAAACAAAGTTATGCTTCTTAATCAACGGGAGCCGGATTCTCCTCACGCCACGTTTTTACCGTCATCGATTGATACTGTGAAACGGCCTTCGCAGAAACAGACCATCTTCATTACAGTTTATCTTTAAACACCACATTTGAAGGTTTTCTGAGCTATCAAATTATAGAATACGTACATAAATAGATGCGTCGAACATATTTCAACTGCATGGGATTGTGTCATGATGTACATACTTCTTGCTTTCCAAGCTGTTCTGCTTATTTTAATTAGAATTATTTAAATAATTGAACCATATTTTTCTGGTATTCTGTTGCCAGGCCTGGCACTGAGAAATGTAATTAAAAGTGTACAATCCCTACCCGTGACACAATCCAAATTAGATTCATAGTTTGATATTTTTTTAGCTCTGATGTTAATGAGTAAGGGAAAAGTGTCTGTCATGCACATAGCACCATTTCTCCAGAGAAGGAGAACGAGCGATTCTAAGGTCGGCCCAGGGTCTCAGAGCAGCACCATACCACACACAGTAAGAGCTGTGGGAATGACCCATGCTGCCATGCTAATCACTGCAGCAGAAATCAGCAGTAAATAAATTAATAAATGTATTAAGTTCAGATGAAGGAGAATCTGTTCCACCTTAATCGGAGTCTAGTCGGCGAAGTGCTGCGTTTTACTTTTGGAAAAAAAAAAAAACAATACTAGTCAGTGTCTATGTATGTTTGCATGAAAATGACAGAATTCATGCAACTTTTATGTTATAACCTAATTTTTCCTTGACGTTGCTGACAGAGTAAAAAAGGAGAGGAAAAACATGGAGAGGGGGAAGGCAGAAACAATGGTCTGAGGGAAAAAAACAAAATCCAAGCCAAATATATTTTATCTTGTGTAATGGACTTAGTGGCAAGAGGCAGTGAGTTTGCACGTGTTTTTTACAACTCGCTCGATAATAGGAAGCAGATTGTCACGATTACGGTGACCGCCCTCTGCCCCATGGCCTTTTGTACTCTTCCATTGAATATCATAGTTGCAGGACTTAGCTGCGATCACTTCATGTTCAGAGACTGGTCCTAGAATGTTCTCTTGTGAGTACTTCAAAGATCCCACCCACTGCACTGTGAACCTATGGCCTGCTTGTTCTACGACGTGTGAAATCTTAATTGCCTCAGTTTGTCCAGAAGTGAAAACTTTTTTTTTGTTGTTGCTGCTGCTATGAGAAGCTCCCTGAAGGTTTAACATTTTTGGTCGTGTACCTCAGGGGATGAAATAAGTTATGAATGAGGGACAGGACACAGTAGTTTCTTGGCCATTTGAACAGAAGACTAATTAATCAAACAGACCCATCGGCTCCATCCATTAATGAACAGATCCAGTGAGCAGGTGACCCGAAGGTCCAGTAAACCACTTCAGTCTATCAGAACACTAGGCTGCTTCTGGTGGGAGTTGGATGGAGGAGCTAGATTAATGCAAGAAGTCACAAGTTGGAAGCGAAGCCAGGAATGTACAAGCAGCTAGAGATATGCATGCAAGTGTCTAATGAGAGTCTATTAGGAAAGGAAATGGTGCAAAGTCACATTGATTCGCAGTGATTCGCACTTCAGTTGAACCGTTAACCAGCCTCGTGATGTCTTGACTGCGTCAGGCAAACTGTGCCGTGGGAGATTGTTCCCAAATTCTCCACTGGAAGAAACTGACATCAAGGAAGTGTGGGCAATGGTTCCAACTACCCAAGAATGCAGGAGAAACAACCTACCATTCAGCTACTGTAAGCCATTAAAGACTGATTGTACAATTTGAGTTGCCATGGATAAATTTAAAGCTTTCCAGATGTATCTCTTTACACAGTTCAATAGCATCATAAGCAGGATGATTATCCATACCTAAAACGTTGAAAACACTGCTAAGAATATGATAAACACACCAATAAATGCCCATAAAGAAAGAAAAAACATTATTTCTTTTTTCAAGCCATCCAGTGAAACCCACGCAGGTTGGGCAAAGTGTGCTGTACTGAAATAGCTTTTTGCTCTGACAAATAGAATTTAATTACTGTTCATGTGGCGCTCAAACATACATTTCTCCCACCTACTATAAATGAGGTTGTCGTTCGCATTATCTTGACGTAGGTAATTATCCTGATTGAAGCCTTCATTTGTTCCGTGTTTCACCACAATACTAAGCAGGACTGCGGTTTGCTTTGTGTTCAAATCTACCTTCTTCAAAGGCCTGTAATTTATCATTACCACAAGGCAAAAGCCCTCATGGGTCAAGATTCCTCTCAGTGGGGCCTGGCTGGATGTCATGGCCTTTTCCTCAAAAATATTACAATTAGACCTGATGATGTGTAGCCCAAAAACTTAATCTAGGACTTGTAAATGTCACCAGGCTCCCTTGTTATTAGGCCTAGCCTCTGCAGCAAATGGCTACTAGTGTCTCTGTCCTTGGCCAGCCCAGGGCACTCCCGTTCAAGGAGAGTGCAGGGCTGTGCCCCTGAACCGAATTAGCAAAGTGCGGTCTGCTACACACTGTTCAGATGTCAGCAATGCAAGGTGGAGTTGCAGAAGAACGTATTATTGTTTTGAACAGAGGGAGGGCCCTCTGCAGTACCCCAGCTGGCTGGGTATCTGTCAGGAGCCTGCAGGTCATCAGTCTCCAGCAGAGAATGATCCGCTTGTCCTCAGATTTGGAGTAGCTTCCCTGGGAAGCAGCACATGATATTGATATTTAAAATTGCCATAGCTGGTGGAGGCATTAATAAAAGGTTATCTGCTTTTTTAAGTGTTTATTGGTAGACATCGGTCAGTACCATGGTTAGTTAACTATATGGAATCTGCTTAATTCATTATGTATATAACACTATTTAAGAGTTCACGTATCATATGTTTTATGTGTTCGGAATGCATTATACTGCTTTATTGTTAATGTGCATTATGCCCTTGGTGGAAGGTACCTACCCAACAATGAAAATTATTTGATCAAGACATGATTATGTCCTGCCTCCACTCAGTGTGTGTAGAGTCTGCATGTTCTCCCCATGCTCTGCAGGTTTCTTCCAGGTACTCCAGTTTCCTCCTACAGTCCAAAGACATGAGATGTAGGCTAATTGGCATGTCTGAATTGCCCATAGTTTGTAATTGTGCAATAAGGGTCGTGCAATATGTTCATGAAGATGGACTGTGGTCTACCCACCTCATTTTACCTACCTCATTGTA
>JAACJT020000030.1:4475815-4532633 GCA_009936485.2 Gymnarchus niloticus
CATGCTTCCACAGGTATGTCATCTGGACCAACAGCCTTTCCATTCTTCATCCTCTTCATAGCTGTCCTTACTTCCTTCTTACTAATTCATTGCACTTCCTGATTCACGATCCCCACATCATCCAACCTTCTGTCTCTCTCATTCTCTTCATTCATCAGCCCCTCAAAGTACTCTTTCCATCTTCTCAACACTCTCTCCTCACTTGTGAGTACATTTCCATCATTGTCCTTTATCACCCTAACCTGCTGCACATCTTTCCCAGTTCGGTCCCTCTGCCTAGCCAATTGGTACAGGTCCTTTTTTCCCTCCTTAGTCTTCAGCCTCTCATACAGCTTACCGTACACCTTATCTTTGGCCTTTGCCACCTCTCTCTTTGCCTTACGCCTCGTCTCTTTGTAGTTCTGTCTACTTTCTTCATCTCTCTCACTATCCCACTTTTTCTTCGCCAACCTGTATACTCTCCTGTACTTCCTCGTTCCACCACCAGATTTTCTTATCTTCCTTCCTCTGACCAGATATCACACCAAGCACCTTTCTAATTGTCTCTCTTACCACTTCTACTGTAGTTGCCCAGCTATCTCGTAAGTCCTCACTGTCACCCAGTGCCTGTCTTAACTCCTCCCTGAACTCTGCCTTACAGTCTTCCTTTTTCAACTTCCACCATTTGATCCTTGGCTCTGCCCTCATTCTCCTCCTCTTCTTGATCTCCAAAGTCATCCTACAGACCACCATCCTATGCTGCCTAACTACGCTTTCCCCTGCCACCACTTTACAGTCTCCAATCTCTTTCAGACTGACTCTCCTGCATAGGATATAATCCACCTGTGTGCATCTTCCTCCACTCTTGTATGTCACCCTGTGTTCCTCCCTCTTCTTACAATGCGTATTCACCACAGCCATGTCCATCCTTTTCACAAAATCCACTACCATCTGACCTTATGCAGTCTGACACACAACATGTCAACCTTCCTTCTCTCCATCATATCAGCTAGTTCTCTCCCTTTACCAGTCATACTGCCAACATTCAAAGTTCCTACCCTCACTTCCGCTCTCCTAACCTTCCTTCTCTCCTTCTGCCTCCAGACACGCCTCCCCCCTCTCCTTCTCCTTCAGCCAACAGTAGCCCAATTTCCACCAGCACCCTGTTGACTAACAGTACTGATGGCAGCCATTGTTAACCTGGGCCTCGACTGATCTGATATGGAAATCTGTATTGCGACCCACATATTAGATTTAGCAAAAAATTTTACACCTGATGCCCTTCCTGATGTCACCCTCCCCATTTATCCGGGCTTGGGACCGGCACGAAGGAATACACTGGCTTGTGCATCCCCGGTGACTGGGTTCATCCCCAGTGGCTTGGTTATATGAATTGGACTGTGTATGAATTGGAAACACCCACCCTTAAGTGAAAATTTCACTTGAGAATAGGTTTGTATTCCAAGTTTAGTGCTTTGGAAGGATAATAAGGTTTTTGTGATTGGGCAAACCAATTCAGAATAATCATTCTTTCAATTCTGGAGAACGGGCCAGTATTGTTATGGTGTTCCTGTCACAGTATACACAAAAATGTTTAAAGCTTTAATATATAATATGAAATTGCTCAAGGGCCAAATATTGTAGGGCATATTTCCTCCCGCGGTTTGAAAACACCTCTGTGCTTCTGCTAACATCTGCTGTTGTGCATACCACCTCTGTATGGGGGTGGAAAGCTGGTGTGTGTAGCAGCGGCTGTCGGGCCGGTGAGGAGGCCAGCAAGGGGTGGGGATGTAGAAGGAGGGGAGGAGAACTGTGCACCACTCAAGAGAATACGAGCAGAAAGACCCTGACTAGCCATTTTAAAAATATTACCCCAGTCCATTTCTCTGGCTTTTAATACAAAATATAGCTGGAGATTTGTTCCACCTTAAGTCCCTGAGATGACTGACCTTGAGCAGAACACTCCTCGCTCAAAGTGCCCTTTCTCACATTTCATCTCTTGAAATATTAAATATAAGTGCAGCTGCATTCTGAAGGCAAATAATGAAGTAACCCCAACTAAAAGCAGAGAATAAACAGCATAAAATTGGGAACATATAAATACTCATGCTGAAAGACTACAAGTGTTTTGTGTAAATCAGGCAAGCCAAAGACCCAGAATGGATCAAGTTTACCAATAAAGGAAGCACGTCCCATCCTGCAACGGCAAGCGTTTGATTAAAAGACTACATGAACTCAAACGTGCCTGTGGTTACAATGACAAAAATGCAAAAGTGTTCCCTATCTCCAAAAATGTAACATGACATACAAAGGTAACAAAAATGCAGCCAGAACCTCATATGTTCTATAGGATTCAATCAGTTCAATAGTAGTATTGCTAAGAATGAAACAGATCCGATGTGGAATTTCACATGTACCTGCTGTATAATTCTGGAGTATACTATTCAGCTAAAACAATGGGAGCCACAAGTAGAATTTAAAGGTTCTAGAACATCTGTAGGTGATATCAAAAGATATGTTTAGTTCTTTCACACATTTTTATAATTCTGGTTTTTCCAAAAATCAACTGACTCAGATAACAACGCAGATGTCTTTTAGTATCAGGATAACAGTGTGAAGATGTAGACCTCATGGTTTGTTATTTTATTTGGAAGGTAGACCAGTAGATTAATGAAAATGGGCTTTTTTAATCCAATTGTAAAACAAAAGGTTTTTGTTTTTTTTTTCTTTTTTGCCAAAGGATGAGCCAGCAGGGAGAGTTGGTTTGAGTAGTGGGGAAATGCCTTAAGTATTTGTTTATAGGTCATGATTACAATTATGCAAATACTGCAAAGCTATTGACAGCTTGTAGTGTTTTTCCTAAACTGATTTGCAAAAGTAATGAACTATACATCTGTAATGTCCAACAGAAAATTGTGAGAAGTTAGAAACCACACAGCCAAACCTGTTGGTGATGTCAAAAGATGTATTTCTTCACACGGCACCTAAGACTCCCATGAAAAGCAACAGACACTTCCTGGATTTCCAAAAAAGTGCCATCAAAAGCAACAGAAAGCTATTAGTCAATTGAATTGCTCTACAGTATTAAGCCTTTGTCACTAATAGTTGTAATTATACAATTAAAAAATATGCCCTCATTTTTCCTAATGAAAATTTCTAATGAACATTGTGCCCTCCTGAGAGAGGGATTTAACATTTAAAAAGCACAATAATAGCCAGAAAGTTTCAAAGGAAAAATCTAAATTGCCCACACAAGGGGAGATAAAAGCCTCAGCCATGCGTTAGTACTCTTAGGGATAGCAAAGAATTGATTTGTATTAATTAATTAATTTGTCCTGCCCGGTGCTGGCCTGAGGAGGATGGGCTTCCCCTTTGAGTCTGGTTCCTCCCAAGGTCTCTTCCTTCTGAGGGAGTTTTTCCCTTGCCACTGTCACTTTTGGCTTACTCTCTGATGACTCTGTGCCTGGGACTATGTAAAGCGCTTTGTGACAGTGCTTCTTGTTAAAGGCACTATATAAATAAAATTGAATTGAAATTGAATTGAAAAGTGCAGTTTCAAGTCTGTCTTCATCAACATTGTGAAACTTCCCTTCCCAGAAGTTTCTCATGCAATGTGAAAAATCAAAGGTTAAAAACATGCTTCAATAAGCAACCGTCATTTAATGTTTCATAAATTTGTGTAGCACTGTGTCTAGAGTGTACACCAATCCTGTGCCTTGTACTGCCTGGGATTGCCCCCCAAACCCTGATAAATGGTTAGAAGACGGACGGATGTACAGACGGACAGACGGACGGACAGACAAGCAGATGGATGGATGGATGGATGGATGGATCGATCGATTGATGGATCCGTGTGAGAACCCTGTGTTCCAGATGCTTCATTAAGCCATTTTAATGAATTATTAGAATATTAATGTTTTACTGAAGTTTATGTATTAATTAAAATTCGTGATATCATTGCTATCTAAGTGTTTTTCCAGGAAATTTCTTTATTGATTTTGTACTTGTTTTTAAAGTATGGTAGAGATTAGACCATTAAATTGTAGGCACTGAATATCATATTTTAGCCTTATTCCAGCCTCAAATTGCATTTTAATTAAATAACATGTCTGCGTCAAACCTGCTAATAAAATAAGGCTTTTACTTTTCATAACCATAACTTTTTAATAGTCTACTTTCAAAAAATGGGACCTGAACACAAAAGTACTGCCAAGAGGTAATTTTCCCCTACAGAAACTCATTTAGACATCAGAGGAAATGCATTGAGTCTGTCTGTAAGTTTGGGAAGAGAGACATTAAGATCAGATTGATGCAAGTTGTTGCTGACAGTAATCCTGACACTTTAACCAAGCAAGTATCACAACCTGATCACACTCTGGATAATACAGTCATGCCGAGACACATTGAAACTGTGATAACAAACATTCACACATGTGGTCTTAACAGTTCACCCCCCTCTTTCACACTTTAATCTTGTACAACACGGAATCAATATAAAACCCACCAAGATTCCTTACAATTTGACAAAGCAAACTTTTTTATTATCATTATTTTAAAATTAACAATTAAATATGTAAAACTCCAAAGGGTTTTAGCACATTAATTGGCCAAAACGTATGTTGCATATAGAAGCAATTCATGACAGGAGAGATATTTGTTTTATATAATTTATATTCCTGAGGATGATAAACTGAGTTTTTAATTACCTGTCAGGTTAATTAGAGAATATTATGTGACATATTTGACACTAACCAGTATACCATGACCAGGTTTCTAACGAAAACAGAGACCATTATTTAATTAGCAAGCATGGTGTGCATTAACACCTTTTTCTAGATAAAAAATGGAAAATTAAAACTATTCATCATGAAATCTGAGTTAACAGGCCAAACTCAGAGGCTGAAATTTGTTATTTGAGTAGAATTAAAGTGATTTATCAAAGCAGGATAGAAAGATTAACTTTTCCATACTATACAAAAAAAATGTCCACTGCTGAAGAGAAGGTGTTACTGTTAAAATGGCTGGGGAATCCAATCTAGACATGCTGTCTCAGATACTGCCCTGCCAGATGTGCTGTCTCAGGTACCGCCCTGCCAGATGTGCTATCTCAGGTACTGCCCTGCCAGATGTGCTATCTCAGATACTGCCCTGCCAGATGTGCTGTCTCAGGTACCGCCCTGCCAGATGTGCTATCTCAGATACTGCCCTGCCAGATGTGCTGTCTCAGGTACTCCCCAGCCAAATGTGCTGTGTTTAGTACTGCCCAGCCAGTAGCATCGGCAGAATAACGAACCCCATGGTGGATAATGGAAATATGTTGACCCTTATTATAAAAGTATGCCAGTATGTGGGCTTGAGAAAGTTCATTTTTATATCCTTTATCTGATGGGAGATATTGAGAATTACCATGCAATAATTTTGTATCATATTCCTTCTTCATTTACTCTTCAAATATCATTTTCTTCTTATAGATAACTGCTACACTTGATAAGTGTGTGCGTGTCAAATAAATGAATAAATAATAATAGCTAATAATAGTATTAAATAGACAGAAAGTAGGTTGAAGTGGTTTGGATATGTGATGAGGAGAGACAAATATGTTGGTAAGAGAGTGATGGCAATGGAAGTACAGGGGAAGAGAAAGAGAGGGAGGCCTAAGTGGAGGTAGATAGATGGAGTAAGGGATGACCTGAAGGAAAAGGGTCTGGCTGGGGATGAGGTGCAGGACTGAGCTGTATGGAGGAAGCTGGTTAGACACGTGGACCCCACATGGAGGTGGGAAAAGACGAAGGATCAAGAAAGCTATAATAGCAATGAATGAGTTTTTGCGGTCAATGCACTTTCACTCTGGGCAGCAGCTCGTTGGCTTTTTTCTAACTCACAGCTGCCTCACGTGGCCGCCTCATGTATCAAATTTGTATTAATTGTCAGACCTTTCTGATAGGTGACACATACCATGTGTCTTAATATCCTAAGATAAACCACTTTTCTAGCCATAATGGTCTTTTTTCATATGGTACTCTATTCTTATTTCAATTTCACATCCCTTGTGTGTGTGTGTGTGTGTGTGTGTGTGTGTGTGTGTGTGTGCGTGCGTGCGTGCGTGTATACAGTATACTGTATATCTCATGCCATCAATCATCAAACATGAACACAGAAGCTGCATTTTCTTTTATAGTCCTGCAAAACATTCTGTATGGTCATGTACACCTATAGGACAGTTTATATGCCATAAAAGTCCCAAAACAGTACATACACATGACAGGATTAACCCCTCATGTGCTAGCTCTGTATACGGCTGTTTAAATAATTAGCAACAGCCCCACAGCAGAATGACACTCTGCTGTAGGACCACCAGGGGTGAGGTTTATATCAGACATTCACAGACCAGAAAACTCCCTCTCAAGCTGGAAGATAACAAAATATTTCATGAATGTTAAAACCTTCTAGTTATGAGTAGAAACATTTTGGCTATGGTAAAGCCATCCTTTTGCAGTAAAATATCACAATGCCTTTGTCATATAAAAAAATATAGTTTTTAAATTAAATATTTAAGCCTCTTGTGTCGAAGATTGCACTTTGTGAGAAATGTACGTTAAGTGTTTGATTTACCTACCAGTGCATATGAATTCATTCCTGCACTTTCCTAAAAAAATAATCCCCAAAACTGCTGTTAATAAAATTGTGTTTAAAATAATCACCTGGATGGCATTCAAAACAAATGAATCTAAAACTGAATTAGTTCAAATAACTTTTGCTCTTCAGGCATCTTAGAATTCACCACATAAATTTGCAATAAAAAGACAAATAGTCACGCATGCATACATGGAAATGAGTGTACAGGTCAGTGTAACATTGCACCTGAACCTACATCCACAGTCGGAGAAACCACAGGTGAAGTGCTGAGTTCTGCTGTGGTACTGAATTCTGTCTGTTCCTCTTTTTAATTATGTATTGAAGGAGTGCCAAGGAGTGCCATTCACAGGTATGATCTATCCATAAATGAAAATCTATCCAACAGATGGCATAACCAAGAGTACCAGAATGGCACCAAAAACCTGCCTCTTTCCAGCGTAATACCGCCACTTCTTTTTCTGTTCTCACTGGCTGTTACTCCTAGGATCAACATCCACTGTGAGTCCACTTTAACTGGTAGTCACAGTTTAACACATATAATATCTAGTCCAAAGCTATATTCAGAGTGATTTCATCTTCTTCAAAAGGAATTTTTTCCATCCACATTTAATACAGGAATATATGTCGTAAACAACCCTATATCTTATGGATAAGATACATATAATTTTCTCTAAATCACAGCTTTTGCAGATACATAACTAATCAGCCATTCTCAAAGGTTTTACAATGCATATTCCAAACAATTTGGACACTCGGTATTTCCACATTTATCATCTGTGGCCATCTAGGGGTGCCACGCCCCCTGATTGCCCAGTCCTCAGAGCCAAAAGGAGCGGAGAGAGGCGACTGTTGGGCCATGCAGAGTGGCACACAGGGGAGGCTGGATGTTGGCAGTCCATGATGGAGACAGCAGCTCGCCATGGGGCAAGACCAACTCCTGGGACCACCTGCTCTGTATGGGGTGTCTGTCCTGCCTTGATGTTTTGGTGGTCCACATCCATCCTATAATATTGTCCCTATTCCCTGCACTCAGTGGCTAATATTGAAAAGACAGAGCTACAAGCACTCAAGGAGAGGTACTAAATACAGCATTTATATTAAACTAGATACTACAATCAACCAATTTATTTTTAAAATTCAGAGGTTAGGCTTTAGCCCCCCGGCAACCCTGATGAGGTTAGGAAGATAGATGGAGGATCTCCAGCAGTTTCCCCTAGACCCACCACCAGCACCAGGCCAGATGTTCCAACCTTTGGAAAGGCTTTCAGTCAGCAGACTATCTGTATGCCAACCATGCTCAAGGCCTTTGGGTTAGGAAGTTTGTGTTAATTAAGTATAACCCAAATTGACAGTATATTACAGCTCATATTTTTTTCTATTTCAAGCTGAAATATATAAATGACTATGCTATGTGGAAATGCCTGTTCCCACTCATTCATTCATTCATTCATTCATTCCTTCCTTCCTTCCTTCCTTTCATCCATCCATCCATCCATCTACAGAGTAGTGATCAGTATTACAGGGTCAGGTTGACTGAGTGGGGAGCATTGTACCCTCATGCAGCCACGGTTAAGGATTCAAATCCTGCCTCTGCTCTCCATGTGGAGATTACTTGTTATAAATAAACTTTTATATTTGCATTTCACTACTGCGACAGGCACAATGGTGCTTTTTGGCCTATTCAACACAGCAGGCTCATTTTTCTGAACCATGCCATTGCTGACAGCCAGACAAGTGCGACAGCGGAGGAGCTGATGTGGACAGCTGGAAAAGCCCATCTAGGGGCAGCTGGATCCGATGGTGACCAGTGGTGGCACGAGGAGGAAAGAGCCGGACCACCAGCCAGAGTTGCCAGTGAAGCGACAGCAGAACCAGCGGGAGGCACCCAACGTATGGCTGGGGACTTGTGCCGATTGCCACTTGCCAGAGGGACTTTGCCTGGGAATATGCGGTCATCGGGATGACTGACCCATAAGGGGGCAATGTAGTGGCACAGACGGGCGCTGCCACCTGTAATAGGGATTATGGGTAGTGTTGTGCTTGCCCAGCATTTTTGTGGGCGTGGAGGCTAGCAAAGCTAACCCCCAGGTTTTGTTGTAATGTCGAGTCTGTGTGTTTATGTAAGGCTGTTTATCAGTGTGGTTGCCTAGATTAAAGCACCTGGTTGTTAAAGTCAAGCTTTCTCCATCTCCTGCCTCTTTGGGGAGCTGTCGTCACAAAATTTTGGAATTCTTTGCTCGGCCCATATGCTTTGGAATCTCGTGCTTTATTCCGGCTTGGTTAGCTGATTGGGATTGCGTCTCCAGTAGGCAGCCGGAAACTTCTTTTTGTCCGTGTTCACTGGCTGTCATGGTATTTTCTGTTCCTATAGTTGTTGCTTGCTGGTAATTTTTGATGCCATTTTATTAACTGATAGTTGTTTTGACCATGTTCTCTTCCTCCTCTTCTCTAGTGTGATCGGTGGAGGTCAGCTACGGGGGGTGGCTGCCGCACTGGGCCTCTCCTTTTCCCACAATGCACGTGGTACTAATCTGTGTAATGACTGGGTACTTCACTAGTGGATGTGATCGCTGCGTGACTGTGTGTGCATGTGTGTGTTTAGACACCAGGGTTGAGGATATGAGTGTCACGTGTTAGCTGCCTGACCTCAGTACAGGTAACCCTCACTGCGAAACCTCTTGTCTCTCGTTAAATGGATTTCAGTTTTTGAGTTTTGGGTTGGCAGCCACTACCGTCTCCCCTTCTGTGAGGCTTTCTAATGTTTTATTATTGTAAGTAACATGTATTTTATTTGTGACTATCCGTGATAATTAAACAGTTCTGTAAAGTGAAATATACTGTCTCCAGCTTTTAATTGCTAGCTCGCCGGTGTGTCCTTTTCTCCTTGTGAAAGTGATTTGAATATCTGATTGGGCTGATTCCTAGGGTCCATATCCATAGGTGGTGTAGTTGTAGTCTACCCTGGCTATGTATCACTGCCGAGGTCACACTACCATAACAATTAATTTGTGCAAACTTATAAATAGATGCTTTTAATGAGCTATAACTAAATACAATTATGAAATTTCATGAAACATTAAACTTAAGAGCATTAAAAAAAGAAAATGATCAGAGATAAACTAAACATAAATAAAATGCCAAAAAAAAAGGTTCAAATTAGCAAGTGATACTATGAATGTGCTAATAATAAATGGATAGTAATCATAATTTTGCCCCACGTACTAACACATTATTTTGGAGGTGTCACAGTTTTTTTTTTTTTTTTTTTTTTTTTATTCTGGAGTTACCTCACACCTCCAGAGCCGGGGCTTCACATCCTGCCTCCACTGTGTGTGTGTGGAGTGTGTATGTGCTTCCCATGTCACACGGCATTCCTCCAGGCACTCTGGGTCCCTCCAGCAGGCCAAGGACATATGTTTAGGCTAAGTGGCTTTTCTAAACTGCTCATAGTGTATCATTGTGGGTGTGTATGCCCTGTGATGGACTGACATTCCATCTAGGGTCTACTCAAACCTCTCCTCCAGAGCACCCCAGTCATTCCATGTATTTGTAAAAATTTCACCATCAGCACTATTAGTTAGTTTATTATTATTGCATATGAACTGTATGTGAATGTTATTATTATGGAATACTATTCTGGGGGAGGGCATGGTGGCTCAGTGGTTAGTTCTGCCTCACACCACCAGGGTTGGGGGTTTAAATCCTACCTCTGCTCCGTGTGTATGGGGTTTGTGTGTTTCCTCCTAAAGACATACAATGTAAGCTAGTTGGCATGTCTAAATTGCTCACGATGTGAGTGCATGTATGACTGTGCCCTGCAGTGGGGTGTCCCTCACCCTGTGCCCTAATCTGCCTGGAATAAGCTACAGCTCCCCCCACAGGCCTGCTTTGGATAAGCAGTTTGGAAGATGGATAGATACTGCTATGCTTCTATGTGTAACATACATCATTATTGTTGTTGCTATTATTATTAGCCAAATGTGTACTAATAGTTAAATTAAATAAAATCATGGGTATATTAGACTATAACTGCAAATTCTAGAGTGACTTTATGTGACATTTGAAATATGTAAACTGCCAGACTTTGACAGAAATAAAGCCATAGTTTTCATGAGCATAAACGTATTTTAAGCATGATTTTCTTTGTGTGTATAAGACTTGCACAGTACTGTGTGTGAATTCGTAATGTTATACAGCAGTGTGCCCTACACAGAGTAGTCCACAAAGCTCAGCAATAAGTATGCTAATTTAATAGCAGCAGAGTGTCCACAGGTCTCGAAAGTAAATCAACATGGCTTGTTTTGTTACTCCTTCTCTCAAGCACCTGCTTCTGGGCTTAGACCGCTCTGTGTGTCCTCCCTGAAATGGCCGCATCATCAGCACACTGGGAGACATTTTACACTAAATCAATGTGGCAAAGTGGAGGCACCATGCAGATGTGGTTTTCAGAGCTGCAGATGTGCACGTTGTACTTTTGAGTCATTTTAATACGATTCACATTTTTCACCTTGAGCGGGTCGGGAAAAGTAGTGCTAAAGCTGATGTTCATCAGTTCCATTAACATAGAATTATCATCCATTCTGGTAAAGATCAGTGAAAGCAGAGCTGAGAAAGTCAATGAATATTAAGCTGCAACATAGACAACAGGTAGAAGCAGCCCGGAGATGTCAATCGTACTGCAAACACCAGGAAAAAACTACTCACTAACTTCAGCACTACTGGTGGAACCATGCTAAGCACATAGATGACATATTAAATATCTCATACCTTGTGACTGCTACACTTACTATTTTCAGGAGGCTAACATACACACACCATATACAGTATAAATTTATTAAAATGAACTGCTCAATGACGCTATTTCATTAGGTTTTGAGCCTCTAGTAATCCGGGACATTTTTCCAAACATTGCTTCAAGATGTGCCATGCCAATTTCTTAAATCTGGTTTACATAATTATTTTATTGGCATATGACAAGGCCAGTTATTTGTCTTTGCAGTATATGTTGCTTATTGTCTTGCGCTTCTCTTTGACATTAAATTAAAAAGTTTTCAGCTTATAAAAGGTTCACACAGAGAGGACTACATTTAAAGCACAATGCCTTATGGGAAATTAAATCCATTGACTCAGACCATCAGTGGTGATAGGTATTTAATAGGGGAAAATGCTTTTTCCTCTTTCATCCGCTCAAATTTATCGGAGTAATGGAATTGGTCTGAAGCATTACCTTTGGTAAAACATTGACTTAAATAGTCAATGACCTGCAGGAAATTGGAAGGAAATTTATGTAGAATACACTGATAATGGGATAGAAGGGTCTGCAGCCCAGAGGATTTCCCTTAAAGACAACCGGTACCAATACTGTGTAGAGAGAGGTGAGCGGCCTGCCTCTCACACACCTCCAGGGAGCTGGCAAGCTTTCCTTCTCCAGAGGAATGAAACCACTCCTACTCATTGCTTTGGACGAACCTTATCCAGTTAAGTAAACCACCATCCACATAGACAGGAAGTATGCACATCCATTACCACTTACCCAAAATCACGGTCCTTCTGAGCCTCAAGCTTATCAAAGGAAGCATGGCACACAGCTCCAGAGGTCCGTGGCCACAGTGCCACCCACGGAGCCACCAGGCCACCACACACTTTGATGACTGAGAAAAAATATTCATGGTGCTAAGATGGTCCATTGTTCACAAATGCAGGTACAGTCATAGATGGGAACAAAGAGGGTGGTGTGTGGCTCTGTGTCCCTGTCTGGAAGGTTGTTTGTTTGATCCCCATGGCCTACAGGGTAACCTCGCGATCCCTATATCTCTGAATAAGGCCCTTAACCCGAATTGCTCCAGGGGTGCTGGATGCTGGCTAACCTGATGCTCTGACCCCAAAATCTTGTTATAACCTGCATTGAGAGCAAGACAGAATACGTGAAATTACAATACAATTTCCCCACTGGGATAACTATTCTAATTTAAACGCATTGCATTGCTTGTTGTGAAAAGTGAATTGAATAGCATCCTGGAAGCAGGAAGGAGTAAAGGGCACATTGATTTTTTGTAAGATTCCTGAGTGAGTTTCACATTAAAGTATGTTTATATATTTAGTAAACACTCTTGGCCAAAGTGACGTACAGGTGACCACGCCTTGGGGTCAGAGAGTACCCTTTGCCCTCTGCTGACCACTACTTTTGTGGTACAATGTTAGGCTCCAGGCAGCTTTCCCACATCGCTCACATCGCTTTTCCCTGCAAGTTTAAACACTGCTAGCCTCCATTCCTCCGCCCAGTTCTCCATTTTACATTCCATCCAGCATTGTCCCTGCTACAGCTCAGTAAAAGTGTTATCTGTCACCAGAGTGCAATGTCCAGCGGACCCTAATCAATACAAATTAGGTCAGAGGAATTGATAACCTTATAAAGCGTGCAATTACTTCAGTCCTTGGAAATGGCCGATAAAATCTGAGTTTTATTTCCTTACCCTTTGCTCATTTTTTTCCTGAGAAGATGAAGCTCGTGCTGGGGAACACGGACAACTTTACTACGAATATCTAAATTAAAAAACAGCTCAGCCATGCTGCCTTTAAATCCACTCCTCCCACAAAGGTCATTACTGAGCGATTCTTTGCATTTCACCCATATATTTCTACTGTTCAAATAGCGGCTGGCACTAAAGCACAATTCCATTACACCCACTTTCATACAGTGTATGTCTTTATGCAAAACAATTTAAGAAGAGAAAATACTCTGACCAGTTTAAGCCTGGATAATGCTCCTGACAATAATTCAAGTTTGAAAACAAAAGCATCGTTCAGTTGAACCAAAACTGATCAGGAAGCAGCCGTATAAACAAAAACATGATCTCATTTAAAAAATAATTATCTGATGAGTAGCTATAAGCAGTTTTGTTTCGGATAAGAATGTATGCTATGCACAAATGTAACATTTCAACATTGAACTCTCCTTGATAGTCTTTCATAACCATTATATGAGGCTCCATTTTGAGTTATGTTACGAGAAACAATAGAAAATAAATGGGCTGTGAGGTGCTAAGGAACAAAAGGTCATGACAATTGAAACTGTCTTGTTATACATAATCGCAATATGTGTCAATCTGTCTGTCCTCAGATTCAAAAAACTACTTGAACACAATTCATGGTAAAACAAGAGCACTAAATGTGGCTCATTCAAGACACAGCCAGTTCTGATAATGATGATTTCCTCCATGGTAGAATGAAAGGACACTGCTCTGTCGATAAACACTGCTTCAGAGGAAGACATTTCATTTTAGAGCACTTTCTATATTGAAGTGTGCCTTCACACTTTACAACATTAAATACTGAGATAAGCGTTTTTGTTCAATCACACCGCAAAGTCTACTACAGTACGTCAAGGCTTTCAAGTCTGCGTTCCATGGCATGCTTTCAGAATTGCACGAATGTTAAATCTCCGGGCAGCATTTGAAGAAATGAATGTCTCCCCATGAAGATAAATGCCACACCTGGCATGTGTAGCAATCTTCCAGCTTCTGTCCACCAGGCTTTATATATCAGCATTAAATATTGAGAGTCCCCACCGTGCTGTTGTTGCAAGCCTCCATATTATATAAAAACACCATCTTCTTGAGAAGCCTGACAGCATGCAGTCGTGAGCATCTCAATTTTTATTAGCATTCCCACACATGCGGCTGTTCTGGACAAAACTGGGTCTTATTAAAATTAAATTAAAATTAAGAAATTAAAATTATACTCTTTAAAAAAGGTCATAGCATCCAAATTCACAATCTTCAAACCTGTAGGGGAATAATTAAAACATTAAATCACGGTTCTTAACGAAGAGCAGAAAGGCATTTCACAAATATCCAGATAAAGGAAATTAACTTTTATTGTGTTCGTTTAGGCGGTGCTTAGTCCATACCGATCGATTGTAAACCACCTTGTAATGCTAGGAAGTACTAGCATTCTAATTCTTATCGGTAAATGCTGTCAAATGATGTTAAATTCTGTACTTGACAGTTGACCCAGCAGAGGGGTCATGCCCACACCGATTCCATTCAGCTTTAAAATGTTCAACAAGCTTAAGATAATCTTGACAAAATGTTTATGAAAGACTATCTCCTGGAATGAGATAAGAAGTCCGATTTGATTCCAGAGTCGGCACATTAAGAAGGAGGCACTGCAAACCCTGGGATAGCACCCACAGGATTTATATTCACCATGTCCTTGCAACAATTAGTCATCCTGACTTTTCTTCAGTAGTATTTCTAATGCTGTGAGCTTGCAGACCACTGCTTTCTCTGGCATGAAGAGACGGTGTTTACAGGGCCTTACAGTAGCCAGATTACAAAAGGAGGTAGCACTCTTTTTATAAGTGCATGTCCTTAACGAGAAATAGGTCATAACTCAATATTAGAAGGTATTGGAGGGGATCAATCCCCATTACAATCTGCTTTACATGCTATAAAAAAAAACAAAATACTACTATAAAACGATAGACTATAGAAAGTTCAGCAGTAAAATGATTATAAATTTGATTCTGGACTACATCATCCTGGGTGACGAATGTAAAGTGAGCACTGACCTCAAGCACTCTTTAGTCAAACAGTCACCAACCATTCAAGATCGTTTTTGGACTGGCCTGAATGCCAGAAGCACAGTCATTAATGCCTTAAACCACAGGACGACCTCACTGAGCTGGATAGGCCATACTGGAAAAGAGACTCAAGCATACAGCTATTAAACAATTTTTTTTCACTTAAACAGGACACATGCCCATTTGAATGGTGTTTTACCTGGGCAATTTATGCACAACTGATTGCATGTTTGTATTGCTGTGTTGCGTTTGTACAATGTTGAATAAAGCATTACTGAGTTACTTTCCTGTAACCGCTGTCATCAGATAGACACAAACCACCAGGATATTGGGAGCAGCATTTATTTAATATCTAAGTAGGACAGACATCACATACAGCGCAGGAGGATATAAAGGTGGGACTAGTCGGCATAGCACGGTCCTGGGAGACGGCTGTTGCCCATGGCAAGTGCCAGTCTCCCTCGTCGACTCCTAATACGATGCCCCAGTGGGTCATCCATCATGGGCCCAACATTCATCTCCTCCTTCCAGCTTGACCTCCTCTGCTCTATGCTCCAGGTGCGGCTAATTGCCAACTGGCTCTAGCTGCGGCTCCTTCCACAATTCTGTGCATGTTCTGTGCAATGAGGTCCACAACTGAAGGAGCCACAGGTTATAGTGCTGAGGACCCAGGTATCTGGGGGTGTGGCACCCTCAGATCACCGCACTACATTTTCAGTTTGGAAAACGAGATCTCTAATGGTGCTCGTTGTGCATTCTTCATATACAAATGTCTATATGTAAGTATGTGTGTGGTTTCTTCAGCATTCTCCATATGATATAATGGTCAAGCTCCCTTTTAAACATCCCTACAGAGGTACAAATTAGATGGGCTTCCTGTGACTGAGGATGCCTTTGGCAAATGTGAGAGTCTCATGGGAGGGAACATTTGGACCAAGTAGAAGCAGGCAGCACAATCTTTATGGAATATTTAGTGGTATGGCAAATGAGAAGCCTATTCACTGTTCAACTGTCTAGACTCATCTGTAGGGATGAATATGCGTGCGTAACATATATACACCTGCGTCAAAGTGCAATCCGTCAGGTGACATTAAACAGAACATTGCATGAAGTCAAAGGCTAAGGTTCCACACATGACAAAACACATGAACGGGTTGCCGCAGCCCCTGAGATTTATAAAACCCTTTGCGAGCGCCTGAATGGCAGCCTTTCACGATAGTCCTGGAGATCTGCTACTTCCTGTGTGAGTGCCAAATGTCACATAACTTTGGGGTTAATATGACTCACATCAGACTTTCCCAAAGGCAGTTTAATCAGCTGCTCTCCACTGGGAGTTACTTTCCTTGCTTTTACATACAATCAGTCAGGCTGACGGTCCCCGTACGCCCATCTCCCCCCATGTTTCTGCTCTGTGTCTGTTGTTGTCATTACCACTGTTCTTCCCCAGGGACTCTTGTACCTGTGCTTGCCTGGCCTCTGTCATTTGTTTCTGCAAATGAGTTGAAGAAGGAATGTTGAGCTGATTTTTCTCTGTAAAAACCATGCAAATAAGGCTGCAGGAGCCAGCCAAATATCACATAAAAGTATATTTAATATAGCTGTCATTCATCCATCCATTCATCCTCTTTCTGTTTATCCTAAAGAAGGGGTTGGTGCTATGTCTTCTTCTTCTTCACCTTTTCTTGATATAAACTCCTAAAACACTCATACTACAAAAAACAAAAAGTAAAGAGCTCGTTTTATAAGAGACTCACACGAAAGAGCTGGTGAGTTTTCAAAGAAAGTCAGCCCAGCCCCTCCCAGTCCATCGGCAGCCTTGAGAGAAAATGGCGAGTCAGCTTTTCTAAACCCCACTTTAATCAGCGTCTTTGATGAGCTATACTGATGAAATGAGGATCCCCCACAGCCAAATTCAAGATGAGAGTCGGTTTAGTATAATTCATTCTATGGGCTTATTTCATTACTAGGAGTTATGCCAAGCGTGAGGTGAAGGACAAGAGAAGCAAGATAAAATGATATTAGGTATAGGGTGGCACAGTAGTTCAGTAATGTTTAACAAAGTATTGTGGCTTTTAACAGAATATGTGTCTTGTTAAGGTGATTGTTTAGACCTTGTACAGTGTGTCACAGTTCCAGTCTAAAAGTAGGCCTTTCAAACAAGACATAGAAACACTTCAGTGGACTAAAATACAGGCAAGGAAACCATTTCGGCTATACTTAACAAGTGAGTCTATACAAAAGCATAAGAAGTCTTTTGATTCTGTCACTTACACAAAAGCATTATCAAACATTTCAGTATGCATTGTGAGCATGCAATTGTCAATTGTGAAAGTTCCCAAGGTAACTATAATGAGCAGTACACCTCACGCTGTCAGCTCTGAATAATGCTGTACTTTAGGAGTTCAGGAATGACCATGACACATACAGGATGACTGCAGAATTAACACAGGTGTCCAACATTCTACAGTGCCCCCTAGAGGCAGCACATATAAATACATCTTACAAAGCAACTGGTAGAGAACAGAATGAAAGAATCATGACAGAATTGATTCAAATTGGGGTTTCCACAGAGTGCATCACAAAGACCTATAACTTCTGGAGAGTAACAAAGACATCAGTGCCAGATCCTTCAAACAGCCCCTTTCCTCATTATTCATTTCCAGCCATTAATTGCTGCAAGGGATGTTACAGAGCTTAACACCAGGGCCATCAGATAGCGTTAATATTGATGCAAGTGTTCCCACCAGCCCAGAATTTCCACAGATCTCATCTCCTTATGCAGCCTCTCTGATTTGCTGGGATTACAGCCAATGAGATGGTCCCAGATGCCAAAATTTCATTCATGCCCTCCTGGGGCTTGTGGCAGTACACTTCACAGGTGGTGGCTGGGGTTTACTGCTGGAAATAATACCAGCTCCTTGCTTCCAATTATTGCCCCATCCCAACTAATAAATCTCCTTCACACAATCAATAGAGATCTAGGTGTCATCCCTGGAAAGGATGAGCTGTCATTTAATGTATTCGTTACACAGACTGTGTCCTCACAAAAAGCCATTAGATGAGAATTAGCTATACCTAAACCACATTTGATATAATGCAATTGCCTCAGCAAGAATAAATGAAGAAGAAAAAATGGACAAACAGGCTCTTTGTAGAAAGAAAAATGTGAAAGAAGCAAATTACATTCCTTATAGTTTTAATTGTGGAATCATTTGAGCATAGTCCATATAGTTCATTAAGAAGTGGATTGGAGATTAATGACCACTTTTCCCGGAACGCCTCGAATATGAGTGATATCGATAAAGATACTCACTCATTGGAAGGGCTGATGGTGAGGGTATTCCATGTTACAAGCGCATAAAACTGGAGAAAGGCAAGTGCCTACAGATTGTAACATTTATATACACTATATAAATATATGTATATACTGTATGTATTCATACACTGAGTTTCAAAAAAAAAACTAAACCCTTTAAAATTTTTGCAATAACTTGAACCTGAGCCAATTTTGATCATTTTTGGCTACTCGGCTGCAGGCCTGTGTGATGTTCACAATGATAAACATTGTGAACATTAGTCAGATTTGTTGGTTGTGTTACAAGGTACAGTAGGAGTATATAAAATAGGTGTGGTGAGAAATAAAATATAGATTTTGTTAGAATTTCCTTAAGATGTGTTTCTGCCAAAATGATCAAAATTGGCCCAGGATCATCAAAGTTATTGCAAAAATAACAAGGGCTTTTTTCTTGAAACACGGTATATATATAGACCTAGATTGGTTATACAGAAAACATCTATGAATATTTCCTAACCTTCAGCTATCAGACAGACATGGACCATTTCTGTACAAGATGAGTGAGATGCCATTAAAGTTAGCCTTCTAGTGTGTTTATTGTGACAAACTTTGAAACGGATAATTTAGCACCGTGTGTGTAATTACTCAGTTGGCTGCCAGGCCATTTTCATTTTAATTAAAACTGGGAGCCTAATATCACTTGTCATCGCACCTGACACCATGATGTTATTCTGCTGCTTTGTACTCATTAGAGAAAGCACTCATTTCATTACATCTCCAGTGAAAATTGTCTTCCATTTGACGACTAGCAACATGATTCTGCCAAACCTACATAAAATAATAGGGCTGGTGGAAGCTGGTATCACAGACGAGGTTAAGCTTACCAGGTGCCCCGTTGGAAAGACCGTCTTTCCGAGATTTAAAGAAAACGGACGTGGAGGTGTAAAGAACAGACGAGAGGAATGATGATGATATGACCCGGGACACGCTTTGGACATCATATTGACGAAGGCAGCAGACCCATCAGCATCGAGTTCGGGTTCGGCACCCAGAGAGACAGGAGAGCCAGCCCAGCAGGGATTCCCACCTGTGCGGGGTATGCAACAGACAGCCCATATTCACAAATTCTCCTCTTACACCAACAGGCAATCATAACCTGATTAATCATAGTTGCTCCAAGGTCCCATCCTCCACACAGAAGACTGGCACAATCAGGCATGGCAGATTTTTTTTTTTTTCCCCCTAGAGGCAAGCGCCGATGACGTGTCCGGTAGTGCGGAACGGACAGGAACCGCAGCTTACCGAGAGGTGGGAGGAATGGTCCTCGTCAAGAGGGAGACAGCAGTCTAGACAGCGAACAAGCACTTTTCTTCTCTTCCCTTCCGGGCCAAAGACAGACAGACCCGAAATCCACCAGGTGACACTAACAAAGCTGACTTATTACTCAACACAAGACCGAGCCGATAAGTCCTGGGATATTCATACTGACAACACAGCACTCTCAGGCCAGGGGAGCCCAAATTCAGCCTGCATTGCTTTTTGTGGGTGGGACAGTTGGGTTCCATTCCCTCTCATCGCATTACGACAACATCAAGAGTCAGCTGGACGGTTTGCAAGGCCGTGGGTGCATTTCAGCAAATTGTGCTCTTCTCCAAGCTACTTAGGCTGCTTTCTGAGGCCTATGGCCAGTACAGTGGAAAAGAATCAGGCAGCTGACAGTGCGCATGTAGACTGGTCATCACTCCTCTCAAGTGTACATGCAACAAGTAGGACATCCACAATGGGACTCATTAGCCATCAGACATGGGCAAAAAATGGGAGGATCTTTGTGTATGAAAGAGTGTCAGTGTCTGTTCTATGAGGGAGAGTCACATAACTAAGGCTGTTTATATTGATTTTTCACACGGGTCCGTTCTTCATTTCTGGCTTGTGTGTGTGTGTGTGTGTGTGTGTGTGTGTGTGTGTGTGTGTGTGTGTGTGTGTGTGTGTATGTACTGGTGAGCTAAAACACTATGACCACCCCCTAGTAGAACAGATGGCTCTTCCTAGCAGATGACACACCTTTAAAGGTACAAATGAGAAATGGGATATAAATGTAAAAAATAGGCACATGCTGACCAGAAGCAGTTGTGCTGAACACTCCAGGCTCTCCATCCTGGTGAACCAGGTCCACCCCTTTATTATGACTGTCTACCCCGATAACACGGGTAGGTTCCAGCAAGATAATTCCTCTGGCCATGTCACTAGGATTGTGTGCAAATGGTTTGAGGAGCGTGTCAGTTACTTCAGTTTCCGTTCCTAGCCACCATTTTCACCAAATGGCAGTCCTATTCAACACCTGTGGGATTACCTTGACCGACAGCTTCGGCTTTTAGAACCACTGAGGGCTCTGCTGCTCTACAGGAAGCTGTGGTGTCAGCATGGTACAGCATCCCTGTGGAAACCTTCAGAAACCTCAGTGAATCAAAGCCTCGCCACATAGCTGCAGTACTGGTGGCATGAGGGGCTTTCTTTCAAATTTTGTAAGCTGTTATTATCATCATGCCCCTCAAACCATTTCTGCACACACTCCATGTGACAGGGCAAGGAGAATTATCCTGCTGGAAACAAAGCATGTCATCGGGGTAGACAGCCATCATGAGGAGGTAGATCTGATTCGCTAGGATGGACAGCCTGGAGTGTTCAGCACAACTGCAACTGGTCAGCGTGTGCCTGTCTTTTACATTATATCCGCTTTCTCACTGGTACCTTTATAGGTGTGCAATCTGGCTGTATGTATATGTATACTGTGTGCATATATACGGGTGTATTCTAAGATCTATCATTGTTTTGCCAGGAAGCCCCAAAACAGAGCAACTTCTATGTCTCACAGCTTCATTTTCTGTATCCTACAGACACAGCATGTAGGCAGTTATTTCATAGGGAAAACCTCCCTACTCCAGTCTCCCCCTGATATAACACAGGTGTATTCTAGGTAAACTGAGTGTTCACTGTGTGATATAGCTCTGTTTACGGAGCTACCCAGTCTTTCCCCATAATTTCTGTATAATAGTGAGTTGGCCCTGGTGTCTTGTACCTTCCTGGGTTGGTGGTTTGAAGGCCACCTCTACTCTACGTGAACGTAGTTTGCAGGTTCTCCCCGTGTTGTGTGGGTTTCCTCTTCCTGTCCAAAGACATGCAGTTAGATGAACCGACACCTTTAAATTGCCCCTAGATTGTGTGCATGTATGCGATGGACTGGCATCCCCTGGCTTGTAAAGGCTCCAGCCGCTCCAAACCATGACGCTGTTCTGCAAATGGATGGAAGAAAAAAATTTTACGTGGCAAAAATTATGCTGAAGTGAGAGGTAAGCTTCCATCTACTGAAAAAGCAGCCATTTTTCCCTGCTTCTGCTCATGTTTGCCTCGTACCCCATATTAGGGGTAAAGAAACAATCCCCCAGCATCCCTTGGAGATCCCTTGGAAAATGGTCTTATTAGCACATGCTGGCCAGTGGCTGTAGCTGAGGAGGGGTGTTCTGGATGGGGAAGAACTGAGCTATGAAGGGGGCCCCCGCTGACATCCCCAACTGAGCCATCAGCGCCGGGCTAACATTGTCGGGTTGCTAGGTGACACCACTGCGTGTACCACACCACTACCATAGCGTGGCTGGTTTGTGGTGGAGGTCCAGTTAAAGAGTCCAGTTGACTCTATGGGAGGATGCCTTACCTCTGCGTAGGGATGGAGCTTTGTGATTTCGGCACGTCACTTCCTTCGAGTCGCTGTGTCTGCTGCTAGCAGGGAGTCGCGGCACACTAACCACGCCGTGTGTCTGCTGAGCACGACTCTGAGAGGCAGGCCGCTAGAACGTCTCCAAGCATGCTGAAAGGTTGCTGCTGAGAAAATTACTCCCGGATTGATTAGTGCGAGTGGATGTATTAAGCGGGGTCCCTGCCTAGTCAAGCGAGCCAGAGAAGTTATTACACAGTTGGCACCAGAGTTGGAAGAGGTTTTGCTACAATAATAGATAAGGATGTTGAACCATTACAGTTTTCTTGGATAAAAATCAAATTAACAACTTACTGAAAAAAATCAGCGGTGATCCCCAGCTGTCCCAAGCTTACTGTACAACATGCTAGGCTTCTCATGCAGGTCTCCCTAGGAGCAGGCAGTTTTTTTTTGCAGGTGAGGGGTAGCCGTACACGGAGCCCCCGCTTTCATTTCACTTACCCTTCCAGTCCTAGCGAAAGCACAACATTTCTCTTTTGCGTCAAATTCTGAAATGCAACAAATTACAGGCCATTATTTAGCCCGTCCGCACCAGAAGTGGGACTAAATCGAAAAGTGACAGAACAGGGAGCCAAATTTACTCACCTATAAATGATTTTTTATCGTATGGAACTCCATTATAATCGCCCAGCTCGGTGGGAGGCTTGTCTACAGAATCGTTTAGGTCACACTTTGGCCATAATAGTGGACAGCGGAGATGCAAGGAAGAAGACTAACACACGTAAGCTGGAGGTAAATCTTTTTTCCATACAGGGAAGCGACACATTTCTTCTTGAAATCCAGCTTGAATATTGTGCTGTGAAATTCATTGTTTGTTATCTTTCTGCTCGCTCTGAGCGAGAGGATGTTTCTTCACTCCTTTACACTTTTGACAGCAATTGTCGTGCCTCCCGGTAACATTTTCATCTTCCAAGCACGGTACCAAAGACCCTTCGGAACACGGAACACACGCCCAAAAAACACATCTCCTATCTGCAGGCAAAGTGGCGGGATCTCTGTGAAAGGATCTTTGGAAGCGTGAAAAGGCAGATGTGAGGGTCTCCAAAAATGGTCATTTAGTGTTTGATCTCTTCATGTGTGGATACATTCTTCAGTTCTAACTAATTATCAACTAAACAAACAGCCTTTTAAACGGCTGCTTCTCATTTGTTTAAGACAAAGTAATGCCATTAAAGTCTAATCAGTATGGGCCTGAGTGTGAGAAAGGGAATATATGAATATGTTAACCTGTTTTACCTCAGGGTCCTAATGAAATGGTAATTTATGACAGCTTGGTTACAACCAGGGAGCAAATTAACGGGAATTCTCAAAATTCCCCAAAGTCAGCGTCCACTCCTATTTTATGTCCATTTTACATACCCAAAATTAAACTGAATATCTTTCACGGCTGAAACATGCTACACACATGACTGATAAAGGCACCACTGATGGTTAAAGCCAAGTCACTCGTCCATGGCTTCTAAAGGCTCCTCAGGTATAAAGTACATATGGACACTGGGCATTGGTCTACATTAAAAAGTTTAGCAGAGTAGACCAGCTATTCTGCTGAAGAATATTCTGTGGTACTTTGACAGCATTCCTTTTCCAGCTCGCCTCGTTCTGCCGTTGCCTGTAAGAGCACCAGTTAGGACGTTATCATTGTCAGACCTGTCATTTGGTATCTCCCGTCTCTCACGAGCTCTTCAGCTGCCAGCGAAGTGTGGTGCCGAGGTTCTCGGCTGCTACAGATTGCCAGTTCAAAGCTCCCAACCCTCTGTCACATCTCATTAGAGGCTGACTCAGAGTTCTGAGCGCCAGCTTCTCTTCCAGGACCCCACCTTACATCCCGTTTTCCCGCCTGGAAAGTCGATGTTGTTCCCATCCTTCCTCTCTCCAGCAGCCTTCAGCAGCTGTACATAACAGATCAGCTCGGTGGGCTGCAGAGGACAGGCTGACAGCTGAATAACCCCCACCCCGGCCTTGGTGACGGTCCTCCTGCATATTGAAAGTAGTCACAGCATGTCACTTCATCGCTGGGCAGGATGCTCTTTTGACATCCACAGACCGATGTTGCCAAGGTGACCGATGCCATCAAGATAAGGTCTCTCGGTCGTGGCGTGCTGGTGATGAGGAATGCCTGAGGCCACAGCAGATGCCTGAGCACTGCCCAGCAGTGCAGAGAGCCAAGGGGGCTTCTGCAATGGTCCTGGATGCAGTGGATTGGTCTGGAGGCTCTGCTTGTTGCCAGTGGCAACCCTCAGGGTTATGGGGTGGTGGTGGAGTTAGGGCCCAGTGGCTTGAACTGTAGTGTGTACTAAAAACAGAGCGAATTTACTGCTCTGGGAAGCCCATACAAAGCTACGAACTCCAATACTTATTCAAACCGTGGCCCTATATGACCCTTTTTTGGAGTATAAAGCCTGATTTCTGAGATTAAGCACAAGATATAAATGCTTCAATGTGTGACGATGAACATATCGTTCTTACTATTAACTGTCAGCAGCGGCTCAGCAAGCTCATGCAGGGTCTTAAAAATTCCAGTGCCCCCTAGCTCACCCCGTCTGCCGATTTGAGGAAGCAGCGGGAGACCGGCTTTCTCTCTCCACACATCATTAAAACGGTGAGTGTAGAGTCGACATCTCAGGTTAAAGGGAAACTTTGGGAATTGAGTGAAGGAAGGAGAAGGGGGAAAGAGTTCATGAGGAGTCAAGCTCCGAGGCTGACTGAGGGATTCTGTGCTGGCTGGCAGGGTCGGGGTGCATGCCGGCTGAGGACAATCCCATCCCACTCAGCTGTCAGCCTTCCTCTGCAATCCAATTGGATGTTGGACCCTAGAACTGCATGTGTGATGGGCAACTCCATGCCCATTACACAGCAGATGTTGTCCTACACATTCACCTTCCTGGAGAATTTGTGTGGCAGATGCAGGCAGTGTCGATACAGAAGAAACCTAAGTATAAGTTAGTCATAAGAACATTCATTCATTCATTCATTCATTCATTCATTCATTCCTCTTCCTGCTGCTTCTCCCAGTGAAGGTCTCTATGATCAGTAACAATTTCCATAAAAAGCCTCTACATTGGAAAGAGAAAAAAATATTTTGGACATTATTGAAGTACAAAGCACAAATTTACTGTGCATTCTGTTTCTCTGAAGACATTTTGCAGTTTATGCCAACATGTATGTGTTAAAGCATCCACGTATTCATTTATTTGTTTGGCTGAAGTGGTATTCCATAACATCTCCGAGGATCTAAAAGTTACTGCTCATGCTGTCCATTACCGATCAGACCGAACAAGCGAAATGCAACAGAAGAACATGGATGTTAGAGTCTGGAAGCAGGTGACACAACTCTGAGAGTCCTCGCCAGAGCTGAGGGCACATAAATCACAGAAATATCGAACTGGGTGGCTGGCACCCCCTTACAGAAGGACTGCCTGAACAAATGACCCGTTCAGCTTCATGGCTCCTGCGTAACAATGTGTCTGGACATTATGACATCTTTTTACCAGCACCTGACCATGCTCCCACATAGATGGAATAAGACATCAAGCTGCTGTGCACACTTCAGTTTGTTATATTTAACCATCTTTGACTACATGGGTTTCGAAGTACAGGGCCCAAAACTGCAATGCAATTACAGATTGGTCACAGATTGTTTCTGTGGATTGGACACTCGCCTCTTACCGAGTTCGATATAACATAACTGCTTGATTTTTAGAGGCAGAGTTTGGTCGTTCCCCAGCAATCCGCCCCAAGATGAAGAGACTTCTACAATCATGGTAACGAGGCAACTCCTCTCAGCCCAAACAAACCAAAACAGCATCTCATCACTTGTGATAGCAGAGAATGGACAAGACAAGGGAACAGAGGATTAAGAAACTAACATTATAAGAGAAGTCTGATACATGTTAAAGAAACGTACTTCACTTTCTGTCGTTATCTGCCAGATGCTGTGAAGAATTGTTCCAGACATTCTGTAGTGTCACCTGAATTTACTTAGGGTCTGGTGCCTTACCCTTTGCCACTTCTCTCGTACTTCTCACTTGGAATGGGAATGGGAATGAATTCCATCATGCAGTGCTAACTTCTCAGCAATGTAGATAGAGGAAGAGAAAAACCTTCAATAACCCTCCGGCTTCAAGAAGTACTTAAAAAGAAAAAAAAAAGTCAATCAGTGAGACAGTGACCCACTGACGACCAGTCATCCAGTTCACAAATGAATACCGCTGTCCAAACAATGCATTTCTGCATCTCAGTAATGCCTCCCTGTTTGGTCTGTCACATCTCTCTCAGTAAGTGGTGCCAATCAATCCAGGCCTGTTAAAAGCTCCCGGTGTAACTTCCTGTTGACCACGGCACCTGCAGGTGCTGGTAGGGGCCCATTTCCATCAGAAAGGTTCAAGTTTCATAGCTGGAGACAAGCAACATGGAAGTGATGCAAAAAAGCCATTAAATGCATTCAAGGCACTAAAGTGTCAAATAAAACTTCCAGCTTGATCATTTCTTAAAAAATACACAAACGTTATTATAATGTAAAGAAAACAAAAAAGCTATGTTCAATTTTCATATTATATATATAAAAAGCAAATATTGTGAAGGCTTTTGCAACAACCTATTCAAAACCAACAAACCTACAATAACTTCAAGGTGATTTTACTCACCAGGGATTTTAAAAATTCATATTCTTGAAGTAGAAAAGGTCAAAATAAAGGGTTCTTACTGCTGACATACAAAACAGAAACACAGACCAAAATACTTCTTAAATTTCCAAAAGACAAACGAGTGGACTTTTGGTTTCTATAGTAATGCAATACTTACCTCTTGTGGTTAAAGATATATTGGTGTCACACAGAGGCATGGAAAAACCCAATCTCATTGAGTTCAGCTAAATGAGAAGTGTATTAAGGGTGCCACCGTGTGGTGAAAGTAAGGTAACGTTATCTGATAAAAAATCTCAAACAGAAAATTCTGCTCACACACAACACACTTGATATTAAATGCACTGTTCAGTTTGAAAAGGAACATCACGATTTATTTACCTTTAAGAGAGTGCACCACTTTTGAGATTTTATATTTTAACACATTTGAATGGGATGTTTAAGTAGTCCTCAGCAAGAAGTAAAAAACTAAGGGTATTTGAACAAATTCATACTGATTTCAGTTTGTTTAAAAAGCCAGCATTTAATAATGTTTTCCACAAATCAGCTAATTGTTTCACAACTCAGTTAATCTGCTTCACACTGCCTAAGAGGAATCTCTTCCCATACTTCCTTACACACCCCCAAGTCCTGTATTTGCTAGTTTTCGCTCAAGCTGAGTTCTTAATTAAGTAGGCTTGACAGAGATGTAACTGATTATATTCCCAAGATTCAAATCACAGGGTAGAATTTGTTACTTTACTATTAATATGAATCATGTTAAAAATAAGACTTATAGTACTTGTGCTGAATGTGTGTTCTATTCATGAGAAAACAGCATATTTATTCAATCTTTTAGCTACAAACTGAACATTTTTATAAAATTTAAAGGACAAAACCAAAGATATTTTCAAATGTATTCCTTTCTACTACTGTGAATTATTCCTAACAATAGTCTGGTCAAATAAAACTGGAAAATTAAAGCAGGTCTGGAGACAACACATGATTTTAACTGCGGTCTTTAAAAAAAAATTAAGCTCTTGTACAGCGTGCAGCACCAGTACCAGTGCTGGAAAAATGCTGTTCTCTGTTCTTCAGCTCAGCTTTAATAGACCGCACCATTTTTTCTTCAGCCAGAATACTGTTTTAATGTTTTGGTTCAACATCATGTGGCACGATCCACTTTCAGCTTTAGCTGCTGAAGACATGGTTTGATTTCCCTTGGGTATACAGGCATTGTACAGTGTAGATTATTGTGCTTGATGGTCTGTATGATCTTCTATTCCACGACAGATTTTTTCCCAAACATGACGCCTGTGTTAAAGCCAAACTGATTTTCCGGGAACACATTGTTCGAGAAGATGTTTCACAAATTTGAGTCATGCAGCAATGTTCTTGGAGAGAAGGAGTTAGCTTCCCTGAAAGCCACTCCCAGTTAGTTTTTTCCTTTGACATTTACAATTACGAGACATCTGCTGATCCATGAGTGTCACCGAGTTCAACTTCAGGGCGACTGCTAGTACAGCTACTCTCAAAGTCTCTTCCCGACTATAGCATGGTGGAGTTCGTGCTGTTAGGAAATCATTTTCAGACCCTTTCGACTGACAGATCTAAAAATGATCACAGGTGTCATTTAGGATCTGGACCCAACGTGAATTGACAATTTCAAGAACTTAAATCATTTTCACGTCTCATTTGCTTAATCTTTTTGAGATGACAAGACTGAGAATTCATACTTTTTTGAGAGCACAATTACAAAGAAATTGCTGTATAATTTCATTTCATACATGTTCAGGACTTTGCGATTACCAGGCAACCAAAAATGATAATCCCTCAGTCTTACATTTGTATAACCTTTCATGCTTCTGGTGCAGGTTAATATGCATGAGCAACAGTGTAACACCATACCGAGAAGCAAGAGCCACAAGTTACACTTCAGAAAAGCATGACACTGGCTCCGAAAGTCCTGCTAAGAGACTGGGTATGATATTTTCAAATTCCTCTTAACTTTTCCCCTGGAATTAATTTAGGAAGAGGCTGTATCATCTGCACTGTGCAAAAATTGGTGTTTAATTATGAACCCAAACTAGATTAACTTCTGTGAGAAGAAAGACATAAGCAGCACTGACATGCTTATGTGGCTAAATGAAGGTCCACCTTGTTAGAGTTCAAGTCAAGTAAATACAGACTTTAATAAACTGGCTAAAGGAATTAGCCATGACTACGTGAAATTCATCAGACTAGGTTTTGAGGAGAGAAAAACATCTGCTTTCTGATTCTCTGTTTTGGCTGTCGATTATTAGATGAACGAGCTGAAAACACAACAGAAGCTGACACATCAGTTTTTCCAGAGCGATTTCAGGAAACCAGGCTGACGTAGAGCAAAGACTGGTAATTAAAATCATCACAGGTTCACGAGATCACTCGAAGAACAATATTACTTGCCATCAGCAGTCAGACAACCAACGAGGCTCAAGGAATATGCGAGGTCTGGGTAGCTAACGATAACAATAGCTACACTCAAAAATCCAGAATTTTACAGCGAGGATCACAAGGGCAGCTTTCATCCGGGCACAAGGCCGAGAACACCTACCTTAGTAGCACTCACCACAACGCTGGAGATGCAGGAAGGAGAACAGAGCGAGTTACAATGAGAAATTCCCAGCATGCATTTGCAGCCCCCATAGTAGATGAAATGCAGAATATTGGCAATTTATGGGCTTTATGCTGTTAGACCACCAAGCAACAGAAAGAGATGTCAACTTTCACAAAGAAGGGACCAGCTGCCTCACACTGACATACTCAAAAACTGACACACCTTTTTACTCAAAATTACACTTGAAGCTCATATAGGAATGAGTTATCTTCAATAAGATGTGTCCATGGCATCTGGTACACTGAGGCAAATCTGATTAATATAGTCCATATAAACACCAAACCATGCTTTCATATAGATGAAACCATCGGAAAGCATTAACATACACGACCATTCAAAAGTTTGGGGTCACTTGGAAATTTCCTTGTTTTTGAACGGAAAAAAAGCAAGTTTTTGGTCTATTAAAATCACATTGAATTGATCAGAAATACAACCCAGCCACTTGGGGGTGCACAGGCCAGTGTATTCCTTCGTGCCTGTCACAAGCCCGGATAAATGGGGAGGGTTACATCAGGAAGGGCAGGATGGATGACATGAGATCAAATCACAGATTTCCATACCGGGTTGGTCGAGGCCCGGGTTAACATTGACCACCATCAGTACTGTTAGCCAACGTGGTGCTGGTGGAAATTGGGCAACCATTCGCCGAAGGAGAGGGGGAAGGTGTGTCTGGAGGCAGGAGGAGAGGAGGAAGGTTCGGAGAGTGGAAATGAGGGTAGGAACTTTGAATGTTGGCAGTATGACTGGTAAAGGGAGAGAGCTAGCTGATATGATGGAGAGAATGAAGGTTAATATACTGTGTGTGCAAGAAACCAGATGGAAGGGGAATAAGGCCAGGTGTATCAGAGATGGGTTCAAATTGTTCTACTGTGGTGTGAATGGGAGGAGAAATGGAGTAGGGGTTATTCTGAAGGAACAGTATGCCAAGAGGGTTTTGGAGGTGAAAAAAGTGTCAGACAGAGTGTTGAGCATGAAGCTGGAAATTAAAGGTGTGCTGATGAATGTTGTTAGTGCATATGGCACACAAGTTAGGTGCGAGATTAGTGGAGAACTGTACTGGTTCTGATTTTTAAAAATAAGGGTGATGTGCAGAACTGTAGTAACTACAGAGGGATAAAACTGATTAACCACACCATGAAGTTATGGGAAAGAGTAGTGGAAGCTAGGTGAAGAAAGGAGGTGATGACTAGTGAGCAGCAGTATGGTTTCATGCCGGGAAGGAGCACTACAGATGCAATGTTTGCTCAGAGGGTGTTGATGGAGAAGTATAGAGAAGGTCAGGAGTTGCATTGTGTCTTTGTGGACTTAGAGAAAACATATGACAGGGTACTTAGAGAGGAGTTATAGTATTGTATGAGGAAGTCGGGAGTGGCAGAGAAGTATGTAAGAGTGGTACAGGATATGTACGAGGGCAGTGTGAAAGTGGTGAAGTCTGCAGTAGGAGTGATGGATGCGTTCAAGGTGGAAGTGGGATTACATCAAGGATCAGCTCTGAGCCCTTTCTTATTTGCAATGGTGATGGACAGGCTGACAGATGAGATCAGACAGGAGCCCCCATGGACTATAATGTTTGTGGATGACATCGTGATCTGTAGTAACAGCAGGGAACAGGCTGAGGAGACCTTGGAAAGGTGGAGGTATGCTCTAGAGAGGAGAGGAATTTAGGTCAGTAGGACTAAGACAATACATGTGTGTGTGAATGACAGGGAGGACAGCGGAATGGTGAGGATGCAGGGAGTTGACGAAGGTGGAAGAGTTTAAATACTTAGGGTCAACAGTTCAGAGCAACAGGGAATGAAGAAGAGAGTACAGGCAGGGTGGAGTGGGTGAAGAAAAGTGTCAGGAGTGATTTGTGACAGACAGGTACCAGTAAGAGTGAAAGGTTAACAAGATGGTAGTGAAACCAGCTTTGTTATATGGGCTGGAGACAGTGGCACTGACAAAAAGACAGGAGGCAGAGCAGGAGGTAAAGAGGTTAAGATTTGCATTTGGTGTGACTAGGATGGACAGGATTAGGAATCAGTATATTAGGTCGTCAGCTCAGGTTGTACGGTTTGGAGACAAGGCGAGATTGCGTTGGTTTGGACATGTACAGAGGACAGATGCTGAGTATACTGGGAGATGGATGCTGAGGATGGAACTGCCAGGCAAGAGGAAAAGAGGAAGGCCAAAGAGGAGGTTTATGGATGTAGTGAGAGAGGACATGCAGGTGGTCGGGGTGACAGAGCAGGATGCAGAGGACAGGAGGAGATAGTGACAGTTGATCTGCTGTTGCAACCCCTAATGGGAGCAGCCGAAAGACAGCGATGAAATTGATCAGAAATGGAGTGTAGACATTGCTAATGTTGTAAATGACTATCATAGCTGTAAACAGCTGTTTTTTAATGGAATATCTACATAGGTGTACAGAGGCCCATTATCAGCAACAATTAGTCCTGTGTTCCAATGGGACATTGTCTTTGCTAATGCAAGTTTATCATTTTAAAAGGTTAATTGATCATTAAAAAACCCTTTGGCAATTGTGTTAGCAATGTCAGCAAGGCTGCAATTACTGCAAATGGAGGATTCTTTGACGAACATCAGGCAGACATCAGTTCAACTGGACTTTGGCACATTAGCCCACTTTTCCATATGTCTAAGAATCACACTTATATTGGATAATCAAACAAGCGCTCCAAAGGCCAACAACCTGACAGTTCACTAGCAAACATTAACCCTGATGTTTTCAGAAAGAACTACAAACAGACCATGTTATTGTAAAGGGAATCTTTACACTCCATTTCTGAGTGCCAGAAATCCCTGAGAACCATTGAAGTTGATCAAGGGCCAAGGCACTATGAACCATGGGAAAATCCTTCCTATTTCAAGGAACTGCTACAATTACCTATTTAGTCTAGAAGAGAGAGCTACTCTCAGAATGATATTACACACCCTAGTCAACCCACATATCGTTTAATCAATCCCATCATGATAAAAGGTATCTGACCTTCTCAAAACTCTTGCAGTTACTGAAGTCCAAAAAACCACACACTGATTTTTTTTTAAACACACACTTTAGTTTATGACATATAAACTATCCCCTTTACATACATATAGAGTGCTCCACCACAGCAATTGTTGGGCTTTCCAGATCACAAGCACGTGAGGGACGTGGCCACATAGCACTTCAGAAGCTACGTCCCCCCCAACCCCGCGATTTCCCATTCGACAATTAGTTTCGCTTTCACTTCAGCCAGATGTTCTTATCTCCAACGTCCTCATTGTACCCTGGAGCGTACTTCTTCCCCGGGAGCTTGGGAGAGGAAAAGAGAAGCAAAAAAGTAGTCAGAGAAAATAAAGCTGGCTCTTAAGCATCAAGATGGTTATTAACAAGAACGAGTGAACAGAACCAAAATCAGCTCACCTGACAGATCACAGAGAACAGTACCTCTCAGCCTCAGCTCACAAAGGATGGTACAGCCATAACCAACTCAGATATCAACAAAGTTTGAGAAAGTGGAAGACTCAGCCGGGGGCACCACAGTTTGATCTCTGCGGTATTTAAACATGGTAGGACCACCTGTCTGAGAGATCTTCTTAAAGCAGAGTACACCAGCACTGCCAGATAACCACGGAGGAGCTACACTGATTTAGAGGACCGCAGTGATTCATCATCTGATTCGTAGGGGAGGCCATGGTGACCTGCTGTTTGTGTAAAAGCTCTGAATGCTTTTAAATCTCCCCCAGCTCATTACCATATTTAAAATGGCAGGAGGCGACTGGGCAAAGACATCCCAGGGGTGGGGTGAAGTCAGATGAAGGCAAGTTCCCCTTCCCACAAAAATGATACCCATACGCTAACACATGACCATCACCACGACAGCTGTTTTGTTTGGAAATTTTTGCTTGGGCGAATGCTGAAAATATGCTTCTCTTCTGTTTTCTTTTGCTCCATTCAGGTTTTGCTCACCAGCACCGCTTTCTTAAAATAAGCCCAATTGTTCACTGCTGAACAAAACATTTCCCATTCTTCACTTTTCCACATGCTTGCCCATCTTGTCAATGGGGTATCAGCTTCTAGTTTCAGAAACTGAAACAGCCTACATTTGGAGCAATTAAGATGCTATGCAATTACACATCAGCTTATTAATGAAGCCATGAGATAAAAATGTTTAATGCCTTTATTGTCCACCTTTATTTCATAAAACAGTAGCCATATAACTAGAGTGGGGATCGAAATTCACGTCAGTCCGACGGAAATCAATTTGTCACTAGCTCAGCCTGCACTGTCATATTTTTCTGTGATAAATACATTGAAAAGCTGTACTGCCCAGAGCACTGCCATGCCTTCCTGTGTTGTGGCAGCTGCAGGAGATGCCACTGCTTCTTTCCCGCTTCCTGTAAGGTACCACCAGGCCCCTGTAACCTCCCCGCAGCACAACTGGGGTTCGGGTGGACGTCCGAATTTACACGCACACGAGTGAAAGCGTGAGAGCATGTGCAGTCCCATCCAGTACAGACAGTCTGCGCATATACCGAATGAATGTTTAAATTACATTTAATCTAGACTGGACATTTTGCTGTTTGTCAAATGTTTGTGTGTTAAAAAGTGGTTACTATTGATTCCAACCAGAGGCCAAGAATTTGCTCCCAACTGCCTCAATCAGGTTGCCAATGGCAACCGCAAATGTCGAGCAGTAACAGTGCAAATTAAAGTTTGACTAAAAAAACAGGAGAGAAAGCAGGAGTGTCAAACAAGGGCCACACAGGACCTCGCTTGGCAGAGGCGAAAAAGCAGCAAAAGTGTGGTCATTTCATGCTGGCCAACAGGTAAGCGAGGCTGAAATGTGCTTTAGGTTTGCACCGAGCACAGTTCCCAGTCAAAAGCTCCTGTCGGAAAACCAGCTTCCCCGAATAGCCAACTGTCCGTGTTCTCCCTCCTCCTCTATAACTATGGGAGTTCTGGACAAGCTTCCTGCTCTCACATCCATAAACAGGACTGGCTGGCAGACCATCAGGGGTTTTGCCAACGTGGCTCAGACGTCTCCCCAGTTGATGTGCCAAAACAGAGCCCGACTTTGCTGGCATGTTGTGAATGTCTCTACAGCGGCCCTGACAGCCTGGCCAAGAGTTTTCCCGTAAATGTGGAGACCACCCACCCGTCTCATCTGTCTCTCTCACCCACCCAGTCAGATAGGGTAACGTGCAAAGCAACAGGGTCATGTGTTGGTGACGTTCCCATTCTGGCCTGTGAGCACTGGGACCCCGGAGAATCCCTCCTTATGAGCCTCTCAAAGTCACGCACTGTTAGATCATTAAAGGATGATTAATGTCTGAAGCACATTAGCCAATGTAAAAGCTTCAATGGATAGGATATCCATTACTGGCGGATTCTGTCTTCTGAACTAGCCATCCATTCATGTAGTAACCACTAACCCTGCTCAGGAACATGGGCGGGGGGAGGTCGGAAGCCTGTCCCAGGCAGCATAGGTCCCAAGGCCAGGGTTGACCCTGGATAGGAAACTAGCCCATCTCAGAGTGGGCGAACACACACACACACACACACACACACACACACACACACACACACACACACACACACACACACACACACACACCACGTGAAATTTAGAGACACTGATTAGCCTAACTTTGGACTGCAGGAGGAAACACACAAAAGATGCATGTAGACTGCATACACAAAGTAGAAATGGCATTCGAACCCACAATCCTAGAGGTGAGCCAAAAGTGCTACCCACTGAGCCTCCATGCTGCCCACCATTAGGCATTTTGTGCATATGTCCCTTTGCACACCAGCAGCTACTGCTAACATTAGCACAAGTATTTGTGCATGAGTTTGTTTTCAACAAATTAGCAGCCTCCCCTCTCTCTGCCAGGACTACTCGTCCTCAAATGGCCCAGCATACCCGATCCACGCTCGTACCTCCTGCAACCGGCGATGGGCCCCAGGATTTGCAGTGACCGCGACATCAGAGAGACCTGTGGTTTGAGCCGCCGCACCACTGTTTCTCATTAGGATTGGCAGGGCAGGCCAGGACCACGTTTAAGGCACATATGGATAAAGCATTTAAGAATGTAGGTGATATGTGGGACTTGGAACAGTGGGGGGGGGCATAAGAATTACAGCAACAATACCTCCACAGTGACCTCCACTCCAGGCTGATCTAATCAAACTTTTCACCCCCAGTATATACACAGCAAAAAAGGGCATCAAAATACCTGAACTGGCATAAAAACGGCCACTTCACTCATCCTATAGACACAAACCCCACAAACCCACTTCCTTTAAGGCTCTAAGATGCTCCTTGACTCTGAGCTGCAGAAAAGACCTCAGGGTGAAGGGGGTCTTCACCCAGCCTGCCCCGAGTTCAGGAGCAGGCTGAGAGAACAGCAGGTGTCAGAGTTCAGTGGCATGGCCCCCAGCCAGCTCCCCCCTTCCTCTCATGTGCTCCCTTTAGGCCACCCCGCCTGAAACGTCCAGATTCTGACAGCTTGAGAGTGAGTTTTTTGAGGCTGACGCTGGAGCTGGCAAGGTAGCACTGGGATTTAGCACTGGGCCAAACAAAACTTCAAGGCTCTCCTGCATTCTGTCAAGAGTCCCGGGCCGTTGGGGGGGGTGAGCTGGCTGCCCTGGATGCGAAGAGGGCCAGCCCAGAGATGGCGGTCCCAGTGTTTCACCCTGGATACTTCAATGACTCAAGTGTCAAACCAGTTTGAGACAGGGACAAACAGCAGCGACTTGTAGTCAGAAGCCACCCATCCATATAAGTGTGCCAGCAAAAACGATGCCTGTTTGGGGGTTGCTGAAACAAACTGGAGGAGATAGCCAGCACTAAAACTCTACTTTGAATCCCTTCCCTGACGGAGTTGCTAAAAAGATGACAACAAAACAAATAAAACAATAAAACAAGCATTCTGCTGACCCAGAATGCAGAAGTGCATGTTAGGGATGAAGGAGGAGGAGCTGAACAGGCTACTGCTTTGTGGACCGGTATGGGAGCTATCCTTCGCTACGTGAGAAGGGCTTATTTTTCTTGGAATTTTTGGACTTCCCATTCCTGTTTGTGTACACGTGCCAAAACAAAAGCTCTGGATCCTTCTCCAAGTTTCCTACAGTTCATAAGCCCTCACACTGGATACACCCCACATCACTCTCTGTTCTCTGAGAACAGCTAACCCAACCCAATCATAACTACCATAAAAATAGCCATTTTCAGTTTTGTGCATATCTTTAGGTCCTTGAGACCAAAACACGAGACCAAACACGCCATCAACCCTCCAACCGTCGCATGACTCATTCCCATTCAGGAAGTTTCTGGTCGGATCCGAAGGAAACACTAAAACAACTCTAACCAGGAAGGTCAGTGAGAAAACGACCGTATCGCACCACTCCCTCCACCCGCACCCAGTCCATACCGATCGGAAGGCATAGTAGGCCGCGTCGTAGTCGTGAGCCCCAATGGTAACTTCAGGCAGGAAGCGAGGGATGCAGGTCAGGCTGGCGACCCTCTGCTTGTCTTCAACCCTGGGAAGAGACAGCCAGCTGGTGAGTAGACAGGGTGGTAGGTGGGTTGGGCACTGCCAGACAGCAGCTTGGACCAGCCACGATTAACCGCAGCTTTGCTGTGCTTCTCACAACCATCTACTGTATCTTGCAACAGCTCATACTAGTCAGTCACAGGGGGCCTGGAGCCTATCACAGACAGCATGAGACTGGGGTACACCATGGGTGCAGGGCACAGGCGCGCGCACACACGCACGAGAAGCTCAGCAAGGCTGATTCAGGGGGGGAAAAAAAAAAGTGAGGGATCATCTGGAGGGATGGCCGATTCTCATTAGGCACCCGTTCGAATAGCAGGAGAAAGAACAACTCAGCTGTGAACCACTAAGTGCAGCACAACCCAAAAAAACGGAAAGGATAAATAAAATGACCCTCCTCTTCATATTGGAGATTCAAGTGATGAAGTCTAAAAGCTGGCACAGGATGGAGCAGCTCTCCCACCACTGCACCAAACATCCATGAAATGTGCCATCTTAAAGACTAAAATGTTCTGTCATAAGGAAGATGATGCTTTTCAATTGGATTATAGTCCGGGCAGAAAATGTTACAATAACAAGGTGCCATGGCTTCAGGCTCTCTCCCCAAAACGTGTGCCCAAATTGAGCAGACCCAAAACCTTCTACTTGCACCTACACATCCTGCTTTCATCCCTCCGAGCCTCGAGGGAACAGGAGGACAGTTACACAGATCCCATGTCCCCTCTCTACTATAAATTTAGCCTAGCATATCTTGCATGCAATAGAAAAGTGGGAGAAGGTGGCGGGGGGGGGGCTTCCAGAAATGACCTCTTTTAATCTATCCTAATGTCCAATCCCCTAGACAAAAGTACCAAGCCACCTGGTAAGGGTTAAGGCTGGAGGAAAGCTTCAGCTCTGCCGATGAGGACCGACGGAACAAGAACTGGGGTCGATTACAGCGACATGCAAGCCTCAAAGCTGACCTTCAGATGTTCCCCAAACCAGGGGAGACATAAAATGAAATCAAAAATGAGCGTGAGGATGAGTTAAGAGGACCATGGTACTGGTCCAGCAAGTGTCGGTCACTCACAGCATTCGCATGTTATGGAAAGTGACGTCGTCCTGTTCCAGCCATGGGCCTTTGTCGAACTTCAGGTACTCAATGTCCTCGGCCACCTGGGGAGAGAGACGATGACGAAATTCTGGAGGAGCATTCATTCTCAAAGCAAACTTCACAGAACATCGTCTCGGCTGCATTTGATCTCCGAATTCAGAGTCATACAGAATGAGCCATTTGTTTTCACAGGACAGTGCTCTCTCCGTCTCAGCTGAAACTCATATGATAAGGGCATCTGGGAAAGCACTATTTCACCCCCATCCATCTCTACACTTCTGCTCGAGCCAATCAGCCAGAGAGAATGGGGAAGGAGGCTGAAAATGGCCCCCTGACTCACAAATGACATCATTTAGTGGCTCCACAGAGGGCCCAGCAGGCCAGTGAATGGTTAGGTGGTGCCATGGCCCCAGAGTCCCTCCTAAATCCTCCGAATGGCACAGATCCACCCAGGCACCTCATGTGCACACCATGGCATGGCGAGGGTCCCACATGCAGCCTTGAACGTGACGCTTGCCAGTCATCCTTCCCCATGTGCTTCAGGGACATCAGCATTACACATCCAACCTTACTGCCTGGAGTCCACATCCCAACCGGGACAGGACAGGTCATTGGGAGCACAGGACCATTTGAGAGCCACAGTGCTCACTCCACAGTGACTAATCTGCAGCACCTGGGCAGAGTACAAGACAGGCTGTTTGATCTGTCTGTACAAACAGACCACATTCTCATATTTCATGACATATGACTTAAATTTCCACAACAGTATGTGCTTACACAAAAATACTTAAAATATTCCTTTGTAGGCCATTAGACCCAATGGAAAGTATACAACAAGCATACCGTGAAAAATCAGAGTGACTCTGCTGACGCATGGAACCATGCAGAAGGCTATTCCTGTAAACGCAAACACATTCTGTGCATTTCTACAGACCCGGGAAACAAGGCCCGCCTCCCCTTTACGAGGAGCGGCAGACGGCAAAGAGAACAGTGAATAACAGCCCAATTAATAGATAACAGGGAGAGAGAACCCAGTGACAGCTGCTCCCTGCTGAGAGCCCACAGCTGTACCACAGGCTCCAGCACAAGAATTCTTTCACACTTACTAACTCGAAGCTGCTGTAGCATGATTGGCCAGACAGACTGTCAGGCTGACGTGATGCAAATAACCTGCCCTGCTCCTACGCCACCCAACATATCCACAAGGGGGAGAATAATAAATAAATACTTAAAATGTTAATCTACAGGTCCCTATTCTTCGCCACCCTACTCTCAAAAACAGCCAAAAAGGTCAAGTGAACAATAGGATCAACTGTGATTAAGGCATTGGCGTCTAAAGTCTTTTACAATATCGATGTGTGTCTGTACCCTGGATTAGCGAGCAGAACTGCGGGCCAGCAGGTCAGGGTTTGATGTCTATGTTTCGCCAGTGTGATAATCAGGCACTGCACTTTACTCAATGTTCATGCTGCCTGTATCGAGCAAAAAGCGATTTTTTACCAATAGAACAAGTTCATTGCAAGCTCTCGGACATTCCCCAAAATGTTGTTTTTGATTTTGCAGCCAGAGGTCTTTCACAATACTGGTCTCGAGTAGTGAGTTAGAAATATTTTCCAAAACCATGTCAAAGACAGGGGTGGGGTGAGGAATATATATATACACACACACACACACACACACACACACACACACACACACACACACACCACAGAGCAATCAGGCTTGCATTCCATTAAACCAGAATCAAATTAGGACAAATTTAGCTTCAAAGCACCTTATGAAGACCTGTCATTGAAGTACTGCAGTTTCTCAACAATAGTCTCACCAGAAGTACAAGCAGGGCCTCAAAAGAGAGAGGAGAATAGAGATGGGGGCGGGGGGGAAAATCGATCCGGTGACCCCACTCCTAACCCCAGACTTGGAGCCTCTCTACACGTGTCCCGTAGCTAAACGGACGATCCCTTACCTTCTCGATGTCCTGCGCCTGGGTCGCGTCATAAACCAGCACCTCTGAGGTCTCACTGGAAGCAGAGGGGGTTCTGGGTTAGAGTGCTACCTCACTGTCAGTGGCTCCGAACGCAACTCCTGTTAAAGGGAAGGTGCTGACATACATGATGCAGGTCTGTCCTTGAAAATGTGCCAATAAAAACATTCAAGGTTTGTGTTAGCTTCTCCTGAGCGCACAGATGGCAGGAACTGAGATATATTAAAATGAACATTCTTTCCCATCTCAAACTGTTCAGAAGTCATTGCTGGTTCATATTTGATCTACATCAGATAGGCCTGAGCGTCGATGCAATTACAGATGCCACAGCTCATCAGACCACAAATCAAACAGTTAAACCAGGATGTGTGTCTTGTGCTTCTAGAATTGTTTTTTCTCTGCTCTGGTTTGGGGCAAGAGCAGGAATGAGGCAATAAAATCTCATCCGTCAGGCTTTGCCAGGCAGATGTGAATGAGGGAAATGCAGCCATCATCAACACCATGGCAAAGGACGGTGACACACAGGCACAACCTTCCATCCTCCTCCATCAGTAGTCTCCAAATCCCTGCCTCATTGAATCTGTGATCAGCCTTAGAGCCCCCTACAACCACCTGGCCATCGCCATTGATCCCTCCGATAAATCTCACCTGATCTGAGGGAGGAAATTCTTCTTGTACGCGTCTTCAATGCTCTTCAAGTAAGGTAGAGGGACGTTCTGAAGGAACGGCTGAAAAGGAGCACAAATCCAACAGCATTAACCAAGACTGACACACGGAGGTCCTCCACACCAAGATAGCCTGACATTGAATTCCCCTTGAACTACTCAATAGCATGATACAGGCCCACCAAACACAAGGTTGTCAACTTCAAAGGCACGCTGCTTCAATTTCACCTGCAAAATACAGCGAAGAAAACCAACGTAAACAGCCCAGAGTCTCACTTCAGAATCACAGCTAAGCCTTTTCATCATGTTCCTCCACCACCCTTTCCTCACAACGTGAGTTTTCCTCAAATTAAACGTTACCACATGTCCAAGGCAGGAGCTCATCAGGCGAGGGGGGGCTTGAAACAGCAAAGCTAAAGCTGTGACCAAGAGAACTTTGTAAAACCTGAGCTTCCACTCCAGGAGAACCCAAACCACATGCAGGCCAGCTCCTCGTGAGTACATTTGTTTTCTCACACTTTGCGGAAAATCGCGCATCGACGGCATGTGCCGTCTGCGTCAGAGGACCACCCTCTGCATCTGGGTCGTCCGTCACACTCCACAATCTCAAGCTAGGAGCCAGAGGAGAGCGAGGAAACTGACCTTTCCTCGCCATGGCTACCTTGGCATCTAAAAATAAATTGTATTACTTGGGGAGGTCATAAAGTAGAAAAGGAAAAGTGATTTGAAAAATCAGCAATCGTGACATGGCTGGACAAGCCTAGAGGAGCGGTATTCCATTTTATGGCAGGTACTGGTATTGCCACACCCTCCTGGGAATGTGGGTTCAATAAACTTCAAGTAGATAATTTTGAAAATATAATAAAAAAAACAGAGAACTGCAGTCTAATGCATGCTCCTGAAGAGAGACGGCATAATTCACTCCTGTGTCAAGTGGACCCCACCACCACTAAGAACAGTATGATGAGAGAAGGAACGAGAGAGGTTAGTCTTCCACGGGTCTGGCAAACACCCACGCCGGATCACGCCTTCCAGGATCGCACCATTTCACTGCTGCCAATGAATCACGGATGGCAAGAAGAGAAGGTTATAAAAAAAAAGGCATGAGTGGACAAAAAGGTAAAGTTTATATACAGTCACTCATTCTCACATGACCTCAGCAACATCTGCCACCAATTACCACAGCAAGCTGGCTGGCTAACAGAGCTAAAATCGAATTCAGAACAGGTATTAGGAGCACAGCACTACACGGGTTTAAGGGCAACTCCAGTGACATTCTCCATCACACCAAAGATTTCTCAGGGCCCTGGGTGATAAAGAGAAACGCTGGCTTCTTTTGGCTGGATCTGCAGGGGAGAACATCCAAGCGGTGCATCCACCTGCGAACCGGAACCATGCTGAAACACCAGCAATACCAAAGACCCAAAACAAATATGGGTGTTGGAGTTTTAAAGACACTGGAGCACTCAACTGAGTTTGGAGACTTCGTGTGGCAGTTTGCAGAGACATCATTTACCGCTTCACCTAAAAGCGGTATGGTCCCTTCCCAGAGGACAAAAAACACCTTTTGGCTTATGGTAAAAGAATGGCTTTCAGGGATCAACCAGTGGGGAGAGGTTTAACCTGGACAGCCCCAAGGTTGACAGGCAGGGCTCCTTCAATTCAAATCACCATCAGAATGGGAACTCGTGTTTTGTTTGTTCCGTCACTCTCTTTTCTGACCAGGCAGAAGCAGCCCTCAACAGCCAAGAACCCCAGCCTTGAAGGGTCAATCTGTAGAAGAAGGCAGACCCAACAGAAGCAAGAACCAGTCTGTCACCGATAAGCCCACAAAAGCAGCTTTGATTCTGAGCCACACCATTCCACAACCGCCTCACAAAATTCCCCCCCCGTCAGACCTCAGCTGTTTTGGTTTCCATCATCATCCATCCACCCATGATGGGGCATCTGCAGAAATCCAAAAACACCCGCTGTCTTCGATTCCAGATTCAGGTCGGCCTCAGAAGTCCCCGGCTTCCTCACAACGTTCGGTTAGAGGGAAACACGGCCCACTAAAGGTTGCCTCGGGACAGCGACGTGCTCAACAGCTTTGTCAATCGTTTCTCAAACAGTGCTTGGAGACGTACCAAAGTCAGCATGATTGCGGAAAAGGAATACCAAATACAGATGTTTTCCACGATGACAAAAACACAGGAACACAGGCCGTACTGCACCCAAAATTGCTTGTCTGTATTTTCCTTGAGCTATATAAAAGTAAAAAGGTAATAGATGCATAGGTGGTCCGATCTTCGGGTGTCTTAGGCCAGGTCAATCTTCTACCCAGCAGGGCTCCTGATCAATTCCACCAACACCATGCCCTTCACAGACCATAAAAATACAGTAGCCACGGGAACCAAATAAGAAGTTCCATGTAATGACCAACATAATTCTAGTAAATTAGTTTGGAGCCATAACAACCCCACTCCTAATTGGAGTCTCTCACACACACACACACACACACACACCACACACTTCTAAAAGTCCTTGGATAGTTGACACAGAATTTTTTTTTTTCTTTCTCCAAACAAATACTTCAGGAAATATTAGCTTATTGTAGAGACAGGAAGTGCAATAAAATTCTAGGCTGATGAGCCAGAAAAAAAAAAAAAAAAAAAAACCACTGTATGCAGGGCATTTTTAATTACAAGAGGGTGGGTGGGATACAGACCAACCTTACCACATTTGGAACTGCATTACTGTTAAAGGGAAATTAGACGATTTTGTTTGTCTTAATTGTCAGCATACTTAGGATTTTTATGGAGTTGCTAACAGGTGGGATGAATTATGCACACCAGAGAAATTTAACACATTCCAGGATAACTGTTATGCGGCGGGATCTACTAAACATACAATTCATGTGGACCAGAGAAGAACAGATCAGTTTCAGATGTCATTTCTGATTAAATTCAGTGCGTGAGACACCCCACACCCCCTCCCTACTCGAGGCAGGGTTTTTACAGACACCCTGGATAATCAGGCAGTAAGTATCATTTCAAGAAGTCTGCCAAAACAAACACATCAGAAACAGACGCTTGGGCAAAGCAGAATGGTGGGCAGACCGACAGCTACAAAACCACCAGTAACAAAAATGTCCCGTTTGAGGGACTGATGCCATTGCGTTCGATAAGTGTACAAAACACAGAACATAAAATGTTCCATAGGAACTTTTTATGTATTACATATCCATATTTATCAGACTTTTATCCAAACGTACAAATGAGAAAAGTTTTGGGTCAGAAAGTGGGCCAGTTAGCACCCAGCACCCCTGAAGCATTTGAGGTTAAAGGTCTCTGACATGATTGCACCGCCAGCCACAGAACTGAAATCCATGTCCTTCTTGATACAGGAAATTGCCTAACCCACCGAGCTACATACCACCCATGCATGAAAATGCACGGAGAATTAGGACTCCAGTGTTAAAAACAAACAACCCATAAATTATGATTCACGGAGGTTTTCCCTACCTTGTCTGATTGCTTGAGTTTCTTCTGTACTTCTTCAGCGGGGACGTCCACATAGATCACCAGGTGGGGGGGCAGGAATTCACACAGGCTGATCCCCTTAATCTCGTTGTAGTGATCCACACCTGCAACGTCAAGGACAGTGAGGCGATGGTCACGACCATCCTCAACGCTGGCCTTCGCGTACATGACGATTAAAAAGCCAAAACGGTTTGCACCTACACCCACTCAGAGCCTGAAACACCACTTACACTGCTTCCTGATGTAACCCTGCTTCAACATGGCCTCTAGAAAGACCAGGTCACTGAAAGGAGAGCGCTCCAGAATTACACCCTGCCCTGCACACAGAAAGGAGGAGAAAAATGAGGCAACATTCGCAAGCATGACATCATCCAGACAGTGAGGGGGGGGCATCTAGGAGGGAGAGGTCAGGTGACTTTGCCTATTCCTTAGTCTGACTCAGGGCTAGTGGGGTGAAAAGTGAGGATGATTCTAAGGGCCTGCAGCAGAAAGGGGCCCCGAGAATAGATGCCAGACAGTATATTGCACAGAGCTGTATATATTTGGGGGCCCAGAATTCCTAGATATAAGGTTCCATGTTCTCACACAAATCTGTCCCACCTGCTCCATATTTGGAACATCTATTTGATATGAGTCATAAGTGACATTTAATGTAGCTTGAAAACCAGCTAACATTTCAAGACAACTCCAGCCAGAACAGGAGTAATTCTTTGTGCAGAACACAGAGCATATCAGAGGAAGCAGCATGGACCAAAAATTCAGCATGGCCACCGTACCTGTGGTGAGGAGGTGCTCGATAGCATTTGAGTACTGCAGAAGCCTGACGTTATACATCCAGGACTGCAGTCGGTACGAGTTCCCATCAGCGGCCTTGGGGTCCCTGTAGAACTTTTCCAAGCTGCAGTTCCCATTGAAACGCGTGTCCAGAGGCTGCTTCTCTCCCATCATTTTGTCCAGATAGTGCGTGTCAGGCTCAGGCATGTACAGCATCCCTGAGGTAAAGTGGAATTCAGACTTATAAAATGCTGTGTATTTGGAAAGTTAATAAGGCTGACTGAGAGCAGGATGATTTTGAGCTGATAAGAACAGTGCACACAGAGGCAAACTAACCTAGAGCTACAACTACAGGTGAACAAACTACCCATCCATCCATTTTCCAATCTGCTTAATGGTCAACAGGACCTATCCAGGGCCACCTAAGGGCACAAAGTGGAGGATGTTCTAGATGGGGTGCCAACACATTGCAAGACACAGTCTCAAACACACACACACATAATTTAGTCTGTGGGAGGAAACCAGAGTACCTAGAGGAAACCTGTGAAACACATGCAAACTCTACAACTCCATGCACACAGGACCAGAGGTGGGATTTGAGCCTGCAACCCTGTAGATGTGAGGCAACAGTGCTAACGACAGAGCTATTGTGTCCCCCCCAGACAAACAACGTATTTAATAAAAACAAACTGACAATTAACCACAAGCATAAAGAACCCCAAAGCAATATCAAACAGCCACTCCTTAAACTTTTCAATCAGAAACAACTTTACAGTAGTTTCTTCACTGAAATGACTGTTTGTGATGGGTGGGCATGGTGGCTCAGTGATTAGCACAAATCCCACCTCCACTGCATGCTTGGAGTTTGCATGCTTTCCCTTTGTCTTGCAGACACAAAACGTTGGCCACGATGTGTAATTGTGGGAGTGTATGCATGCTCACGTGTGCTCTGTGATAGCTTGTCATCCCACCCAGGGTGTACCCCAGCCTTGTGCTTTCTGTTGCCTGGGATAGGCTCCACACCCCTACGTGATCCGGACCAGAATAAGTCATTAGAGGAGAGATGGACTGATGGATGGTAATAAAAGCATTTCCTTACCTAATTTATCAGCAAGCTTTTGTGCTAGAGCGCCTTTTCCAGATGCTAAATTGCCATCGATGCTGATTATTTTACTGTTCTCCTTGAACCTTGGAGTGGTCCGCTCTCCCAGAACATACGCCCACCAGCCATACTGCAAGTTCCGAGGGGACCCCGCGTGGATTCTGGCCTGTTGGCATTAATATGCATTTACAAATACTTCTTCACATAAAGAAACAGTCGAACATCAATAACCGAGTATAATGCTGAGTTTGCAGATAATACATTAGGTCGCATGCAGTAAATATCAACGCTTGCAGACTACATTAAGCAACACCATTTATGTAACGGAAAACATCAAGCCTAAGACGAGTTATTACAGCATGACACAACTTTCTGTCTCTGAGAATACTGCACGCTAGTTAACGTTATAAACTGACGCTCAACTCATATTACTGATAAAAGCAACATAGAGGCAATAAAACTAGCCTACTACACTGCTGAGTAAATCAATATTGTTGATCTTGTGTAACCGAAACTCGTACGCGAAGCAACATTTAAGAGTTTATATCACTCAGGAAAGGCCAGCTCGCAGTTACTTCGATGTCCTTGATTTGTTCGTACTGCATATGCATTACCATTTTAGCACGAATCAAATAAACAGTAAAACCTACCGTGGGCACCGTGAAAGCAACTCTAAAAGCAGCCCCAGCAGGTGGGATGACGAACCGAACAACCCGCAGAATCATCCCTGGTTCCGAGTAAAATCTGTATACTGACCCCAAATCAGCTCTTCTCCGGTAGACGCAGGAAATATACGTCATCACGGCTTCTATCAATTAAGTCGCACAAAGCTACGCAATGAGGAGCATGGCCAGATGAATGCCTGTGCAAATTTGACCGATTTGAGATTTATTGGGGCAAAGACGTATGGACCCTTTTTATTTCTAAAAAATTGTTATTAAAGGGACAGACTGAAACCACGATTTCATTTATTTTCAGAACTGACGTGCTCACGAATACACTGTCATACCATTAGATAATTCTGACAGAAAGATTGAAAAATACTGTATATGTATTCCAGTAATAAGACGGATTTAATCATATTTAAAGAATTATCTGTGGTTATTGGACATTGTGAGAAAAAAACTTTTATATTTCAAAAAATAAACGCGACTGAAAATGTATTTTCACGTATTCATCCTATAGATGGAGCCATACTGTACTTTTTAAATGTAGTTTAACCATATTAATTGTTATATTTTTGTTTTATTTAATGTAACTCATTTATTACCCTAGGACCATTTATCAAATGCAGGAAGCACAAGTTATAGCAAACGAACCTAAAGTGGATTGGAAGACACAAATTCACCCAAACCACACATCATACTGTGGTAGGAATAGGAAGTCAGAGCACCAAGAGGAAATTAGAGTATTAATTCACAGTAACATGGGGAGAGCATGCAAACTTGAGAGAGAGAGAGAGAGAGAGTGAGAAAGATAGAGAATCATCTCTCTATATGCTGCTCTCTAACACATGCAATTAAATTTAATGCTCTTTAAAAAGTTCAGATAAAAGTCAATTATCTATATATACATTGTATGTTAAATGAGTAAACACCAGTGCTTGGTTCATTCCCATGATTTTAAAAAGTAGCTTCAAGAACGGTTATTACAGGCACTGTGCATTCATAATAATATTTCTAGAATAATATCAATATGTCCAATAATTACCCACAGTTCTAGAAAATTCTAAAGTTTCATATACGTATTAAAACAATAACACGAATTTTGCACTTCTATAAAAAGCTAATTTAGCTGAATTCAAATTTCTGAGGTAAATAAAAAACACAATAGTGTAGATATTTTAATGATAGAGTAGATTGTGAAACCTGCGAGTGAAACAGCAAAGCCTTTGCTGGCTGGGCTTCCCTGTGCAGGAAAGGGTGTCACACTAAAGCAGGCATTCCCTTCCTTAAAGTTTGAAAGCTTCACTGACAAACACCTACAGATGAATCTTTGCCAGGACAAGCCATAATCTATTCTGTCATCTCATTAAAACAAGATGAGCAGGTTAAATCAAAATGCCCCTTACATTTGCCTGGAATACAGTATTTGCCCAAAATTAATTCTCTGGTCAGACCTGACAAAATCTGTCTACATCCCAGACACGGTAAAAAATGTAACTTTAAAAAATTATTTCTTTACTGTCATTTTTTTCTTGAAATGCTAAGCATTGGTATAGTGCTAACAATAAACTTAATGTAAATGTTTGTGTAAAATCCGCATGTGTAAACTTTGACCTATTCATGTCTTCTTAAAAGTCTCAGTCTTGCAGTTTCAAAGTAGAAACGTATCACAGTCTCATGCTATTTTAGCCAAAAACAAAAACCTCTTGAGGTTTTATGGGTCTTGATGCAATTTTATTCTTTAACTGCCCTTTTTAAGAGTGTAGTTCTGCTGTAAATTAAAATGTTTCACTTTCTGAATTAAAGAAACAGTGCTGACTCAGCATATATGGCACAGGTCCCTTATAAAAGGACCTTTGAAAATGTTCTTTTCCACCACATTCACGTCATTTTTATTATGTCCTTCTCACACAGCATTTACATAATCCAACATGGCACAGTCACCATTTTTTAGCAGCAGCATGGTTCCCCATTTATTTTTGTCCATTTGACAGCATATCTTAGTTATTGGAAATGTTTAAGCAAACTGAATGCATTTTACCTCTTACTTATTAATGCAATCACATTTGCTGTTATAGACTGACCCCAACCCCCCAAACAGAATTCTTCAAAAGTGTTATATATGTTTCCTTTATTAAAATGCATTTTATCCTTATTTTCAGTATGTTTTTATAGCCATGTATATAGTCATATGATCATACAGTTTTCAGATTTCAGACAGTTTTCAGACAGTCCACTACCTAAGTGTTATGAGCTAGGGATTAAAATCTTGGCAAGGCTTCCATTCCAAATTGTCGTTGGATTATGGCAGAATTGGTTCTGGCAGATATGATAGATTCTTTTTCATTTTCCTGATTCTTTAATGGTGCTAGTTAGGGCAGGATATCAAAACAGGCCATTAAACCTTGGACTGGGACATTTAGAATTAAACAACAGTTTCTATGGTAACAGAAGCAGTTTAAACACATCCGCTCCTTACAACAGTTGTAGTTTGATGTTTGCATTGTGGCTTTAAAGGCTTTTCATGTTTAGGCAGACTGGGCCAAATAATTTGGGGCAGGGACTGGAGTAAGAATGCGTAGGAGTAAACATTTACAGAGTAATGCTGGGTTAACTTTTCCATCCATTATAAACTAGCTATCTCTGTTCCCTTACTCACCGAATAATCTGGGGCAAGGGCTGGAGTAAGAATGCGTAAGAGTAAATATTTACAGAGTAATGCTGGGTTCCCTTTTTCCTCCATTATAAACTAGGTATCTCTGTTCCCTCACACTTTGTGCACTTTGCTCAGTATCATTTAAATGCCTTTCTGATCACAGCCACAAATTATTCATGAAGAACAGAATCATTTTTATTGTGAAATGTATTATTGTAATTGTGTATATTAATTAATAAAATGCAAGGTTATTGCCATACATTTAGTTTCCTATTGGCAAAATAATTAGGTATTGGTTTTAGCTGACTAACACTCACTGCTTTGACTTTTGAGCTGGTTATAGAAGTGGCTGTAATCTCTATCAAAAGTCCATATTGACAAGTGTTTTAATTTATGTTTTCTTCATAAAATTCAGTGAAACACTAATACACATTTCTGCTAGTGTGGTAAGATAAAGTCATGAGATTGTTGTCATCTACTTCGTATTAAGCAGATAAAAACTATGACAAACTTTCACAACTGCCAGCTGGGCACAAAAGTAAGCAACAAATTACTTCAAGACTGATGCTTGAGGCGTGCTGTATCATGTAACTTAGAGCATGTCTATGGGAAGGAGGGATGAAATTCATAAGCACGTCAGTAAGGATCAACATATGGACCCACTCAGGACATGTCGAAAGCAAGGCGTCACTACCAGAGAGGCCAGATTTCCATTGCCGGGATTTTTTCGATGCCGCTTACTGTTTGTTTTAATTGGCGGTGTTTGGTAAAGAGCGGTGCCCTGGCTTTTGTTGGGCGATGGTGCTTGAGGTCCACATGTATGTTTTTCCACTGTCTAATCAGCTGTGGTGTTAGAATCAAGGCCGTAGCAGAGCTCCCCGCCTGCTGTGTCACTCTGCATCATCAAATGTAAGCTGGCCAAGATGCTTTCTGGTGATAAGGGGGACCTGATCTGGCCCCTCATGTTAGGCAGGTGGAAGAAAAACAAGCAGAGCCGATGCAGTGACTCTGAAAGGCCTGTATATGCAGATGTCTATTCAAAAAGGGGGCCGCCTCATGTTTCATACGCTGTGTACAGACCTGTATGCTATAGTGAGTGGCGTCAGCTTAGGGCTTGCAGGTACCATCTTATTTATGGGAGAATTACCTTCATTTACACAAACAAATCACAAACTTTAGCCTGAAAGCTCATTACTTTTCCATGTTTTCATTCACTTACTGTTCAAGTTTAACGTGCTCTGACTTACTGTAAGTTTCACTTTCAGCACTGGCCAAAGCTAATGAATTTTGCTGGAGGTTTACTTTACTGAAAGGCACACAATGGACAACTAGAAATGACAGGTGAAATGAGAGCTATAGAAGTGTTTACATTCAAGCCACGGAACTGCAAACTTAAGAACCAGGGCTCACTTGAGTGAACTTCACATCTAAAACTTTCTTTTTTTTTCCTTTTCCACAGATTTCCGAGGTGGTTTAGAATTTTGATAATGAAATATCACCATTATGTGATATTATATTATCATTACAGATTATCATTAGTTATAATTAGTTAACATTGAAATACCACACAGTAACAAATTAACAATACACATAAAAGTAATGGAAAATATAACTGTTTATATACTTTTGAAATTGCTGTAGGTGTGACTAGGTTATATTATAATTATTTTGACAACTGTATTAAAGTAAGATACATTAAAGTAATCTACTGTCACTCTAATCACCAGGACCAGAGTCAGAGACCCAAACATTCTTTCAATGATTGTTGGCTATCACTTTGGCTGGTCCTGCTTTGGTGCTATATGGAGATTCACATACAGTAAATGGAATTATCTCAGCAGAATACCGTATATGGATGAATAAATGTGCTAAGAAGCCTCAATGAAAATAGCATGAAGCTATTTGCACTTTGTGGCTTCATGAACATGGCTTTCGTCATAAATCAAGAACAATGGAAAAAAAACCCTTAGCAACCATCGCTACATTCGTCACTATATAACTGATATGTTCCATTTTTACACAGGAGGGGACTTTTTACCAAACTCAAAGCATGACCCTGAAAGTCATTCCAAACTTTAAATTATCCTTTGCTCTACACAGTTAATTTGGAAACTTTTTTTTTAATTACCTAAAATATTAGTGTCATCATATTTGTGATATGTTAAAAAAACATTCTGTAATATCACATATAGTTTTTTTTTTACCTACCGATTTTACCTACATATAAAAACAATACTTTGGTTTACATGTAATAATGCTTTAAAGTTTAGTTGTATTATATAAGCCTCAACTTTAGCAATAATTAGAAAATTGGGATATTTTTATTAGCAAGTGGCTCCAAGGGTAACACTATTAGCTCTCACCACTAAGATTGGGGGTTTGAATCCTAGCTCTGCTCTGTGTACGTGAAATCTGCATGCCCTTCCCATGCTGTGCACGTTTCCTCCAAGAATGCTACTTTCCATCCGCAGCTGAGGGACATGCTGTTGGGGCTAATTGGTATCCCCATAAAACACAGCCTTTATAATAAAGAAAGAATGTATTCAAGTAATAAAGAACATTTTCATATAATAAATAAGAATAAATTAGTTTAAAAAAATGTCAGCTATGCTGAGAACTCAATACTAAAACTTCGGTTTCTTCTATAGACCATTTACCAGCAATTGTAGTCCAGGAATGAGCAATTGCCACAAACACAAACAGGCGTAACAAATTAAACCCAGAGTAGCAGCTACACAGAAATAACTGAAAATTCACTCAGAATTCTTGTGGTGAAAAAATTGTTTTTTGCCCATTCCGATGGTCTCAATTTTACTCTACTTTTCTGCCAATCGAGTGGAAACTTGAGTTACTTATTTACTTTTGGAATGAAAATATGAATTTGCAGGGATTATTTGATCAAAGACTGGACTGACAGTAAGGACAGTTTCAAAGATGACTTTCAAAGCTCAAATACAACACAGCAAAGACTATGAACACATTGTCATGCATACGGCTTTTGTTGTGCACTTGAGGTGGTTCGGGAAAAAAGGGCAGGTGCTCAGACACCACAGCCCGCCCCCCGCCACACACACACACACACACACACACACACACACACACACACACATGTAGGTAAATCTAACATTGTGGGGACCTTCCCTTCATTTCTATGGGCTTAACCCTAAAACTAATTAAAACAACCCTAATCCTTACCCAGCCCTAACCTTAACCATAAGTAAACTAACAAAATACAAGACTTCTGGCTCTTTGGGTTTTTTGATTGCGTTCACAGATTTTTATAAAATTGAGTTTTGACTTGTGGGGACTCGAAAAATGTCCCCGCAAAACAAAAATGTCAGGTTTTTATTACCTTGTGGGGACACTTTGTCCCCACAACGTAATATAAATGCGGCCACACACACACACACACACACACACACACACATATGCACAGTCCCCCCATTGTTGAATAAAGTACAAAGACAGCAAGTACAACACACAACTTTCAAAACTAGTGCAAAGGCCACGGCAATAACTTTTTTGTAAAGATATGGCTTTTTCGGTAGATCTGGGTGTGTGCTTGAAATCCAAAACACAATAACTAATTTCTATGACTGGCTGATCATTATAAAGCTCCATAACCACCTGTTAAATGTGGCTCCGTTACAGGAAAAGTTTGACAATGACACAAACATTTGCGAAACTGTACTAGAAATATTATCAATGTAAATATCACACGATACCTGTTTCAAATGCTGCTGTGTAAACTTCAGCTATTCGTAATCAAAACTAAACCTCGATATAGTCGTAATAGCAGATACATTGATAAAAAATAAAATGAGGCTTAATTCAAGATGTTTACAAATACTAAAAAAACATAAACAACATGGTTGCCTGATTATATTCTGCAATAATACGCAAGCAAACATAATATTTAAAAATTAAATTCTGCGTGGGTTAGAATCTCGTTTCAATAATGACAATAATAATAATAATAATACATTTTATTTAAAAGGCGCCTTTTACGACACTCAAGGTCACGTCACAATAGCAGCATTACCAAACACAATAACACCATAAACAATTCCATAAAAGTCATATACTTTAAACAAATAAAATCAAGCGACTATACCAATTTAAAAATAAATTTACCAGCAATATAAATGATATTTCTGTGTGTCACTTTACGTTTTCCCAGTGTTGCAGGGGTTTTTCTCCCGCTTTCCTCAACAACATGCAATTAGGCGATTTGGCATTTCTTAAATCCCTGTGTTGTAAATATACACGGCCTCCCTGGAGCATGGCTGAGCATTCCCCGTGAGAGATGACTATAGGGCATGCTGGCTTTTTCGTTTTAACTGTGGCTTTTAATTGTTTAATTAAAATAGCTGATATTTTTAGATAGATAGCAGGCCAATTGAACAGCTGCCATAGGCATTAAGTGGTCTCTAATCGAAATGTAAAGTCTTTAAACACAGCCCAAGGAGAAGAGATATTAGCTAAACCGGGTACCCTAAGCACATTTTACCTCACTATGGGGGTGAGACGGCTTTCAAAGGCGTTTTTCTTTTTTAGGTGGTGAGTTCTGAACGGTTGTTGCATACTGTAACTACTTCAATATTCTGTGTATGCTGTAGCAAGCTAGCTATCTGACCACTGGCTCTTTATTAATAATTTCATTTAATGGAGGAAGTTATGAATGGGTATTTATCATTTTAAAGCCGATGGTTTAATACTTGGAAGCAGAGCTGGCCGTTGGTCAATGGACCATTGGTCACATGGGTGAAATGGGTCACGTCATATGGGTGAAATGGGTCACGTTATTTGGGTGAAATGGGTCACGTTATTTGGATGGGTTAACCGCACTAACTGCAGTAATTTTCTAATGTATGCGCATATTTTCGGGATACATTTTATTTATGTATTTTCTAAACATTTAACAATCTAGAAAGGAGTTTCTTTGAATTTGTGACATGTATATAGTAGGGTTCCATAGTTTGGTCACAATAATTAAATGTTTGTACAATCTTGCTGTGACCTTATTGTAAAACCGTGTAATCATACTATGGGTCACGTGGGTCATAGGTTTGGGGTCAAATGGACTATGGGTCATCGCATGTCACCAGCTGGCAGCTCTGCTCGCAATTAAGTCATGTAGAGCTCGCCTGAATGCTGTGCTAAAGCAGCGTAGACGAATAAACGGTGTAAGCCGTTGAGATTACTGTACAGGCGATGAACACCTGAATATTTCAGCTGGAAGAGTCACTGCTCTTAGACCCTCGAGTGTTGACATGCTTCAGTACGTAAACGATGTTGTTCGGCGAGCTGCGTGCTGCCTTTAATATGGACGTCACTGTCAGTGCAAATTTCACGTGAATCTAATACAGTTCATACATCGATCCCAGATAATACACTGTACTGTATGACCGAGTGTGTTCTTCTCTCCTCCATCTGTAGTCTTAATAGCTACAGTAGCTCGGATGTTACGAGACGCAGCTGTCAGCTCCGACCGATGACGTTGTTGTTTGCAATCTAAGTAAAATCAACTCAAGTTCATTAGCAATAATAATAATAATAAGACAGATAATTAATTAATCCACGGGCCTTTGTATTTGGGTTACATGAATTTTTTATTAAGAATACCTTATATCAGGGTTATATGATTTTTTTATTACGTGTAACTTATATTAGTCTTTTTTATATATGATTTCTACACTAAGTACAACTGCATTAGGGCATCTTATTTAGCACTGTAGAACTACATGTTCTGTTTAATGCCGGTGTATTATTGATTAATCGATCCATCCATCGATATGCAGGTGTATAACTGATTGATTGATTGGTTGGTTGAATCACCGAGGAACAACGTATGTACAGTAGCCCCATGGCTGCATAACAGAATGACCACCCATATGACTTGTATTATGTATTACTGTCGATAACATAAATGTTTGTATTCCGCACTCCCACATTTCTGAGTACATACATGTTAATGCAAAAATACACGTTCTTACGTCTCGCAAACCTCTACAACTCAGGGTTGGGATACTTCGAGATTTATTAAACATTTCAAACTCAGTCCACGCCGGCAGCCGTCCCGGGGAGCTGCTAGCCCCATGACTACTTAGCTATAGTTTACAGTCCACCTTAAAACTGTATTTTCGGTGCAGTATGTAATATTTCCTGAAAATGCCGCGCGCCAATAGCGTACCTGCACTGAGATCAGTACTGTAAGAGTACTCCGGATTGGTCTGAGTACAGTGAAAACAGCCCTAAATAGCTCGAGTCACTCCGTTTAGGGGGCAGTAGAGAGTGACAGCTTCGAAAAGGAGAAAGGAAGACAACATTTATTCTAATCATGCTATTTTAATCCACTGAGGAGCAGGAAAAACTTCCCGAAGTTCCCAAAATCTAAACCTGGTGTGGATCCCCGGTGGGCTGAGCGTAGGCTTAGTAAATCCAAAAGTCCCCATGTCGTCAGATTTACTGTCCTCGGGCATTTTTCTTCTTATCTGAGTGTCTTAACTTGGGCCGTTTCCCCGCGAAGATCGGCGACCCCGGTGGATATCGAGTGTGAAACTTCTTGATACGGTCATCATGTCGGGGAGTGTTGGCATCTATGCGGCCAGGAAACGCAAGAAGCCCGTACAGAAGATGTAAGACTTGATTTTTCTTGACTTGTCGCGGTCTACTCGTATGAACTTGAGTTGAAATTTAAAGTGACAGTCAGTGGCAGAATGAGAAGTACTTTAAGAGTTCTTGTAGCTTACTGGAGAGTTTACAGTAGCCTCTATTTGGTACTGTATACAGTACATTGAATGTGTATAATATTGAATATATTGCATATTATATAATGGCTTGGTTGCCTGCTAGCTGTTCCTGTTAAGTAAATAAACGTGTAATGTACTATTACAGTGTAAACTTGAAAGTGGTACTGTGCCAGCACCAGAACGATGTATCCCTGGTGTTAGCAGCATACTGAGATATTTTTACAACGAAGGAAATGATAGTCATATGTCGTCAGTTATCTCCGGTGGGATTAGAGCATGCAGTAACATCCTATTGGAAAAATATAAGCTACAGGCGCATTCGGTCCGGGACTGGGAGTGTATTTGTCTTGGGTACTCGATCTGGTCGTCACTCGGCGCAGTTCTGCGAGCGGACGGTAGTTGGTGCGCAGTCGTGCCCTGGCGTGGAAACAGCACTGCTGCGTTAATCATCGTCTAGTGCAGCGAGAACTGGTGGCGCTCACACGCGATGCTTACAGGAGGGAGGGGGGGAGTGAGGGGGAGTGAGAGG
>JAACJT020000030.1:4546002-4569858 GCA_009936485.2 Gymnarchus niloticus
GTTAAATTGTGTTTTGTTTCTCTTAGCAAAAATACAATTACTGCCCAGATAAATGGCCTTAAACATTTTCTTGAACTGCCTAAGACTTTTGCACAATACTGCATATAATATGTATATTTATTTTTTTTCAGCTGTAGGAGCATCACACAAAGATATAGCTTTCTAATACATTTGTTATTTCTCGAACTTGTAAATCATTGTCACGCCCCAGATGGGAACTTTCAAGTGCTGCGCACAAGTCATTTCTTAACTCCATGCAAATGGTTGCTCCATTTTAAGCAGTCGTGTCAAGTTACAATATATTTCTATTTGCTTAGTTTATTAGTTTTCGCTCTTTTCCAGTTGCAGTATCAGTTTTTGAAAAGGGAATTGTGATAGTCTGCAGAAACTTAGTTATCTGAAGTTGCCATAAGATGTATGAATATATGGAAAATATATTCGGTATCCTATAAGAGCATTCAGATCTCTTTCAACGCACTGCCCCAGCTCCTCTGCCAGTACCAAGGTCCTTGCACACAAAGGTCGGTGTGTTCCATGGTTGGCTTCCTTCCACCAGCCCAGCCTGTCCTGGGTGCAGCTGGAGCCAGGCAGGCTGCAGGTGTGGCAAGCACGTGGTCACCCTCACAGCACAGTCCCCCTCGCTGAGGTCAGCTCAGCCAATGGGCACTGGGGGGGTGGAAGGTGGGCATATCTCAGGCCTAGCATGCTTTTGTACTTGTCCTGTGTGGGATTATTACCTCTGCTCACACTCCGAATCACTGACTGCTGTCTTCAGGAAGACATGCAGTCTGCATTAGATGATCTTATCCCTCACTTCTACAGACCAGCTTGCTGTTTGAACGAGCTAAAGCTCACGTGAAGACTTAAGGCTCCAAGCTTCGTGCATCATTTTCGTCTTTTGTTTTGTGTCATCAGATATTTGTACTATAAGGAGAAACAGGTTAGAGCCCCGATACGTTGATGGACCAACTTCATTTCTAAGAGCAAACAAAATTGTCTGTAGTTTAAAGAATAATGGTCAGATGGATGTGATGGATTTGTAAATTCACTAATATTATGCCAGATATGTCATTGCATTTCACCCACGATTCAATGGTGGTGCAACTACAGCTGAGAACATCACCAAAGACAATAATATGGTTTTATAGTCATCCTAAATTCTTTGGGATGTTGTGCATTTATTTTTTCTGGTTCCCCGATAGCCCCAAGCCTCCACCTTCTGATGGGACCAAGTCAAACCCTTCCAAGCGCCACAGAGATCGGCTGAACGGTGAGCTGGACAAGCTGACCAGTTTGCTGCCGTTCTCTGAGGATGTGCGGGCGAGGCTGGACAAGCTGTCAGTGCTGCGGCTCAGCGTTGGCTACCTGAAGGTCAAGAGCTTCTTCAATGGTATGTTCTGAGGGGTTGGGCCCAAACAAAACTGGCTGAATGCGACCCGGTGCAGTCAGATAGACAGGGCTGTTGAGCTACAACGTTGACATGAGGGTGAATAAACATGGGATTAATGGCTAGGCATATCAGAAGCCAAAACTGCAGGCCTGCTGTAGTTAATGTGAATGAATAAGCCTTAGATAGGTGAACTGCACAAACCACCGCTCATGGGTATGCTGATAACTGTAGCATAACACAAGATATCCGCATCATATCAAAGAATTCCATTGTGCTCTCGGAAGCATTGTCTCGTTTTGTTCTTCCCACTCACCTTTCATGTCACCAAAGCATAAAACTGAGGAATCAAGTACATATTTTTTTAACTTGGTCTCATTAACCTGGTGGACTTACCATAATAATGATGGCTTATTGAAATACGTCTTGACTTGAAATCATCTCGTTTTCCGGTCTGTGTTTGAATGGGCCACACAGAATCCATGGCTTAGAAGTTTTGAGAGTGAGGGTGTGGCAGCAATATGACCAGCCGACTGCTGACAAATACACCGATAGCAGTACCAGACTCAGCCCTACGTAGGCTGTTGCGTCATCTTCAGATCACTATTTCCCAGTTTATGTCAGCTTTCCTCTGTATGTTTCACCACAGTCGCCTCATTGGTCTTAATATTTTCCACTCCTTACCCTGGTTGAAGTGGTTGATCGAGTCTGAATATGACGAGATCAGCCAAAGTCACCCAAGGTCCTATATTAGATGACACAGGAAGTTGTCCTTTCCTGTCTTTGAATCCTCGAATGCCAGATCTCTGCAGATTCTCCAGTCCACCTCGCTGCAGACCCAATAAACCTTTGCTTGTTTTGCACAAGTTTAAAGTTGATAAATGGGCAAGACATTGAGAATGTGCTCTTGTAGGTGTTGGGCCATCTGCAGATTGTCAGGGGTTGTCTCCACGAGCAGCATTACCATTAGTGGGGGTCTGTATGCTTCTGGGGTCTACAGACTGCTGTTCACTGCTGAAAGTTCCTCCATAGTGATGTCATTGGTCATTGTGATTACTTTTTATTTCACGCTAATCCCTCTGCTGCAATTCTGTGTTTCTAAAGTTCTGATGAACGTACTGAAACATTTCAGTCTTTTTATTATTATAATAAGAATTATTATTATTATTATTTTATTGCACCAGACTCATGGCCTCTTGAATTTCTTAATGCAGTCTGCCTGAAAGAGCTTGCTTTTCCTCGTTGCTGTTTTGATTTATTCCAGAAATGATTAGTTGGCTTCTAGAAGATGGGAGTGCCTGCACTGCTGAGCATGTTAGGATGTTTTGCCCATGGCTGTACAGCTGGCAGTTTATGGATGTGTTCTTTGAAGCTTTTGTAGCTGTCTCTTGTCAGCTATACGGAGTGATTGTCACAGTGCCAAATTAATTACCAGCTTGTTCGCTATAGACTCATTACATGACCCTTGTGAATTTTCTCCGTATCAGACTCAGACAGGGACATTTGATTCCCGTTATGTCGTGATGCAGATCGCTAAGTGAAGGGGGCATCTTTCTCCCTGTTTCAGGGAGTGCGGAGGAAGCATGCAATGCATGCTGAGAATCCAGGTGTGAAGGAGCCTCGTCCTCGTTGCAAATGTACCAAGGGACCTGGTGGTTTCATTTCAGCTTTTAACGGCGCTTAAAAATGGGAGAGCTGGCAGGTGTGGTGCTGACTAAGGCTGTCCACAGTTGCTCGCTGCAAGTCTGCACCATGGCATGACGGTGTCCCTGAGCCACAGCCAAACTGGACGTATCTTTGCCTCTTGGCAGGTGTTTGCTAGCTCCAGAGGAAAGAGGTGTCTGCAGGCAGACCTGGGTGGTGAGCGGTGATGGAGACAGCTGCGGAGAGAGGCCCGACCCCCAGAGGTCACTTGGCCCGACTGAAGCTTCCTTTTCCATTGTGGGAATGGGCACACATTGTCCGGAATATTGTCAGAGGAGTGTTTGCCCGTCCATGCCCTGACAGAGATTTCAAAGTGAGCTGCCAGTGTTCCAAATGGACGCTTTTGTCCTTCTGGCTCCGGGTGTAATTACAGAGCGAGTGGATCCAGCCACAGTCCAGGCTTCCTCAAATTGTTCTGCCAATGACTCAAATAGCAGCCATTAAAGGCAGAAATGAGCTTTGTTGTCATATGGGACAGGATGCAGTCTCTATATTTGACCTTTATTTGGGGTTGAGACCTTGTCATTCATGGTAGAACCATACAGGTTGGGGTCAAGGCAAACTCCTGAATGACATACTCCTAGAATTTCTGGTGTGGACTGGAATGGGTTAAGATGACGTGAGGATGCAGAGTAGCATTAGCAGCCAAACATGAATGCGTGATGCTCTTCTTGGTGTGTTAACACCCCAGAGCAGTGTCAAATGGATCTTTGGATGAGGTTTAGTATTAGCCTCGTATAAGGGTCCGTGTCATTTGAGAATGAGCGTATTGTCGTTTTGAAGGTATTGTCAGGACTTCTCATGTGAGGGACCACAATTCCTTGGATGTGTTAACAGCTCCTACTGTCAAGCTTGCTTGCTTTTCCATGTGGTTTTGCGACATTCATAACTTGTAAGAACTGTTCTGACTGATGAAGCACCGCTTTCCTTCACGTTTTGACTCCAACTTGTTGAATGACTACAGTGTTATTGGTAGACTTATGACTATCAATGCTACTCCTTGGCATTCATGAAAACGTGTATTTATTTATAGTTAACAGCGATGAGTCATAACAGGTGCAACTGCGTACGCAAGCAAAAAGGATGTATAGATGAATGATACTTAATGGGAAGTGTTAAGGGTAGACCATAATTGTAAGAAAGGTAGACACGTTGGCAGCTCAAACCCCAGAAAGACAGTATCACCCACCCGACTAGACCACTCCCATTTCCTCGGCACCTTGCACTCTCTCTTCCTCCTTCTGTCTCCCTTTTCCTTTCCAAGACCATTGAAGTTCCAGCTGTCGGTCCCACTGAGAGGCGAGGCCCCAAGCTTCTTTCACAAGTGCAGTACAACTGGGGCATATTGTCATAGCAACTCCCAGTGTTTGTGCAATGCTGTGTCATCTGCTAAAAACGTATCCTTCTTGCACTTTGTATTCCACTATTCAGCTTCCTTGTTTAGAATAAACAAAAAAAAAAGTGTATTTGACCTGAACAACTTGCCTTTGGAAAGAAGACGTGGACTCTGAATTTACATGATTCAGAGACGTGAGTCAAACCCACAATGCTGGACCTGGAGGGTGCAGTGAAGTTACTTAGAGATGCTGAAAAATCGTGCTCATTGCCTGGAGTCTCACTTCATGCAGTAAATTAACCAGTACATATGGATTTGTATTCATTTATTTATTTTGCTGTCTTTATCGGAGGTTATCTCCTTGTCTGAGGTTTCTGTATTTCCTGTGTTTGGAGACAGTCCCCCTCCCAGGCCTTGCATGAAGGGTAGTGCTGAGACCTTAGGAAGTGGAAGATGGCGATGAGAAAGAGCCCGGGGCTGAAGTCCCACGCCTCTCTCATAGAGCTACATTGTGCGGCCGGTTCCAGATCCGAGCCCTCCGCCGGCCCCCACCCCCGGTCAGCCTGCTCTGCCTCACAGTGCTCTGCTTTGATGGCAGCGCCTCATGGAGCCACAGTCCCCCGGCACACAGCTCACTTGTTGTCTGGCGGAGGATGCGCGGCGTCATATGTTTGCCAAAGCCCGGCCTATTTACGGCCGTTCTAGCCGGGGGGCAGTGAGTCGGTAAGGGTTCCTGCCATAACCTCCCACAGCGCTGGCTGTCTGGCATTTTCACTGACGAGCACAGACAAAGCCTCTGGTTGTACTGCAGAATTACAGCATCTCATAGGAGCCATACTGAAATCTGACATACATATAAATAAAGTAATTTACTCCTTAAATTAAATTCATCATCATAGAAAAGTGCAGTGCAATTGTTCTATAAATCGTGAAATCTGTGTGGTCTTCTCATGGTTAACGACCTTTACTATGAATAATGAAAATTTTAAAATGAGTTTCTCTTTATGAGGTGTTGGTGGAAAGTGTAGCCCTGGTCCTGTCTTGCCTCTGGGACCATCCACTCAGACCTCATCATGGAAGTATGTCCTTATCTGTCCCTTTCGACTTTTTTGGTTTCTCCCTTTCTCCATGCCGACTCACGGCTCATACCTCCGGAAAGCCCCGGTATCATGGGGTGATCAGCACCCCTCCCGACCAGTGACTCTACTGGCAGAAGGGAGGGCTTTGCGGGATCTGGAGCATGGAGGCACGAAATGAGGGCCCTGCTGGTGATTAGGTGGGCCTCACTGGTGGTGCCCATCCCACTCTGGCTGGCTCCTCCCACACCCAAAGTTACAGGCCTCAGGAAATCTGAAATCCAAGGGTGATTCATGCTCTCAGTCACTTTGACAGGTTTTTCTCCACTCATCATTATTTTACAGGAATCCACTATGACTCCTCCAGGTGTTTCCGGGTTTCGCGACCGTTAATGCGTCATGCTTAAGGCTGCTGCTATAAAACCAGCAATGAGGACAACTCCCTGGAAAAATTATCTGTGACCCTTCCTCGGTCTGACTCAGACAGTGTTGGAGAGGGTAGCGTAAAGTGATACCCTTGATACTAGAGAAGGTATGAGAACAGCAGTTGCACCGGGAGGGAAGACCAACTTCTGTGTGATCGTTTTGAAATTGACTGATGAGATTCCTTGAAATCGTTTTCGGTGTCAGTGATTTTACGGTCCTGCACAATGTAGACTAGAGCAATACACGGCCAAACGGTAGTCTGTTAAATAACCTTAATGGTAGTACTGGTGAAGGATGAAGGCAGCGTGAGCTGAGTACAGTGAGTCAGTAACCAGATGGTAAACATCACACACATGTTCATAAAAAGCTCAGCATGGACCAAAGCGACCGCACCTCCTGTGTATGACTCACAACGGGAGTTTTTGCACGCTGTTGTCTTGGAAGTGACAGTAATGCTCTGGGGCCACGAGCATAGACCTGGATTTGGTTCTCCATCGACGTGAAAGCTGACATTTCTCTTCGGTACGGCAGTGTGCGCTCTACCGTGTGTCAAACTTCAGGCAGACTTTCCCCCACCTCTTTCCAACACCGCCACGTGTACGAAAGCAGATTTCAGAAGTGTCAGAAGGATGACTTATTTCAAGAAGCCACCCCGTTGCAGTTTCAGTAAATTTGAATTGCTTCTGCAAAGAGCATCAAATAAACTTTATCAATTCCTCCGCCCACCCTGATATTTAAAATGACAACTTGATGTCATTGAGACTCCTAAAAACAAAATGGAGGAAGTTCTTTCAAAAATGCCAATGCTCTAGCAGATAAGGTGATATTATAGAACTAAGTGACCTGTACAGCGTTGTTCTAGTTTGAGCTTCTCTATTACATGTCACGTTTAACAACAACTTCAGCAACTCCATAAGTGGAGTATGGGTGAATTGGAATAGTTGCCTTGCTTTCCTAACAAGAAATTTCGGATTGAGACAACTTATTAAGGTCTCCTACTTGGTGTGGATCATCCCCTATTAGTTAAGAAGAAGTTTATGTTGGTATACCAGTTGAAATCCATCCCATTGAATGTGTCCTTTGCCTCTTGACTGTTTTGGCGCAGAAATGACTCTTTCATATGGTAACTGGCAGTGGAATATAAAGAAAACACGTTATCGTCATCATCATACAGAACATTGACATCTCTCGTGGGTCTGTTCTATCTAAATAAGCTACAGTAAATGTACACAGGGACAAACAAGCCAGTGCATCTATAGTGGTAACCTTGACAGTCCTGCCAGAACTTTGGCTGGATCTGATAGGGATGGATTATTTAGAGTGCCGTGATGTGCTCGTCTTCATAAGCTTAAATGGCTGCCTGTATTGAAGACCTTGCCCTGTTTACTCAGTGTTTGGTATGGTTGAAATCACTTATTCAGGGCTTACCCTCGGAGGTAAAGATAAGGCTTCAACGCCTCGATTCACAAGCCAAACGGGAGGGCTTTTGGAAATTCTCTTGGGAGCTAATTCTTATATGTACTGATTTGGGGGGGAGAGAAGTTGACGAGCATTTTTAGCAAGTTCTAAGTGGATCCTCTTCTGTCAGCCACTGCGGCTACATGCGTATCGTATTAGTGGTTGCGTTTTCTGCCTCAGGCATTTCATGGGGAAACAGGTTTGTTCAAACACATTGGTTGGGTTGCGAAGCACAGAGAAGTCAAACATAGGTGAGGGTATAGTCTTTGTGGGCAGCTACTTCTGAGTCACGTGACTGCATTAGCAGGGCCAGTGTAGTAAGGCGAGACCTGGTTGTTATCCTAACTGTCCTTCGATTGCTATGTGTAGTGCACACAGCTTGTCATGGCCAAATAGGCCTCATGGTGGGGATGGATTTGTATGTGTCACTGTGGTCGAGTTCATATGGAGCTCTTAGCATTGGAGGTGAATGATGACTATCATGGAAGGACACTCACACCAGTCAGTCATGTCAAGCAACTAAATACCAAAATAGTTTTACAGTTTATTTAACACCCCGAAGTCCAGAAAAGGTCCTTATAAAAATACATACCGATTCCATTACCAGGGAACAGAAGGAATGTATGAATTTCAAAGGGTGGGAGATAGCATAGAGGATGAAGGCGTGTTCTTGATTTCTCAAGATAGCTGGGGTGAGGTGTGCGACTGTAGAATCTAATTAGACTCTTAACTGTTAGACACTACTATCCTACTCTTTAGGCCTGGTGGATACTTCAGTTTGGACCCCTAGAATGAAGGTCCTCCTGCTCTCTTTGTGATTGGACATGAATGCATAAAGGTTGCTGCCCCTCACTGGGGATTCATACCCCCGTACCCAGCTATTGAGTCCTCCATACATTGAGAGCCCTGACAGCTCTTATTGTCACTACTATGTCTTTTGAAGTCACTTGGGAGGGGTTATACGCTTTTTCTATTCCTTTTCCCACCCCGGATAGTGAAAACAGCTTATGAAATTGTCCTCTGAGGGACACTGTTTCCCTTCAACATACTTGTTTTTTGACCCTTTGTATCAAAAGATCAACTCCAATTTTTCCTTTGTTTGATGGGAAAAGGGGGGTAAGATGTCAATATTTGTCTTGGCGGGAGTCAATGACTCTAACATTATTGCCAGTGGAAAATAAAAGCAGGAGCTGGGCGAGTCAAAGAGATGATTCCCTCTCAGAAGAAGCGAATCGGTGTGCCATAGCTGGAAGTGATGTTATCAGTCCGTGCGTTTGTGTCCTGGAGGACCTTTGGATTGAGCTGTCCAGGTCAGATAAAGGCTATGGAATCACAGCAGCAACAAATGGCGCTGAAACTTTTGATCCCATTGTGGCTGCAGCCCTGTTGTCTTATGATGCACCTGTGGGATAATAATTATGATAACATCCCTCTGTTGATCGGCATGGTTGATCATTCAAATGCGATAGGTAAATAAGGGTAATACAGTGTGAAGAATGTATGTAAAGGGACTGGTTTCTGTCTGTCACACCAGATCACTTCATGGCCTCTTCCGGGTTTTCATTTGACCCTTTTATACCGAACGAGAACAAAAGGTGGCGTTTGTGGTCAGCCCAGCTGTCGGCGAATAGGTATGTGAGGCATGAGCAGACGGCCGGACCCAGGAATTCACCATTGCTCCGGCTTGAGGGGTTTGTTGCGTTGCCACGCCCCAGGAAGGCTGAGTCCAACTGCTGTTTCCACAGCTCACGGCATCCTTGCGCTGAAGGTGCACGTGGTGGCTTTTCATACGGGCCATGCCAGATTTTTAAAATGGCTTCAATTGTCAAGGATGAAAGATCGTCGATAAGATACTACTGTGCTCACTGTACTAGGACAGCAAGTTGTAGTCTGAGGCGACCTTGTGTGAGATGCATATGAGGCAGAAGAGACAAAGAAAGGTTGAAACAACCGTATATGGTGCTGTGTTGTTCCTTCTTCATGAAGTGTGCAGTGTACCTTGCTGGCATCAGCTACTGGGGACGTGTTGTAGGTAGGACAGGGCAGGAGGCGTTAGCATTGGACATTTGTGTAGCTGTTCTGTATCTAGATCCCTCATTATGATTTCAACTCAAATAAAAGCCTGTTAGCCCTGCAAGTCAAAGCCTTAACAAAACACGAGCAATCAAACCAAATTTCAGGTTTTCTCTCAATACCATATCATAGTAACGCCTACATGCAGCATTATAAATATGACATAAGCAGTCAGATTTATCCCTAAACACATATTACAGCAATTGTAGCTCGTTACAGTGGATTGTTACCAAATTTCCAATTTGTGAGGTAATTTTCTCTCTGGTCATATGTTTCTATGCATTTGCAGTCATGCTTTCTTCCCCACATAATAACAAAGACCACGTTGCAGTCAGCTGGAATGATCTGTACCACTGGCCCATGTGGAAGAGTTTGACTGACCTCGAGACTGGATTGACACAGAAAGGCAAACCTTGTGAATGTACACCATCATTTCCTGCCTCAGCGTGGACTGCAGCTTGAGTTGTGAGAGAGATGTTTGGGGGGACATGTTCTTTTTCTGTGTACAGCTTTCTATAAAGGTATTTTTTAGTCTTATTTTTCAATGTAAAAGCACGGTAGCTTATTGTGGGGGAAAAAAAAAAAAGTCTTCTCCATTTTGTGAGGAGATTCGATGGCAACCCAACTTCCACAGAGTAATACCAGACTAAATTACACGGCTGCTTGTGCACAGCAGCTGTGCCACACTTTCCGAGTTGGCGTCAGATAGCGTTGGCTCTCTGCCTCAGCCCTTGGATCGGAAAGTCAAAACACCGGACATGTGGGGACAAGTCCGGACTTCCAGATAAAGATCCAGCCTGCTCTAAAACAAAGAGGCAGACCTGCAGGCCGACAACTTAAGGCCGACGCGTCGTGCTTCTCTTTCTCTTGCGTTTCTTTGCGGCAAACACCCAGTGTAAGCAGCACTGGTACAGGGACGCCGGAGAATTTAAAGCTCAAAAAAGAAAACGACAAACACGAGACAGCAAGCGGGTATGGGACAGCAGCAGACAGGCCCATACTTCTCACACTATCATCTGAAGAAAACAACAACGTGATAGGGACTCATGGATCTGTGAGAAAGACAAATTGGCTAAGAGACCCCAGGTCACCCCCAGTAGGGTTCCTAATGGAAAGCTGGACCCTGTTTGGTGTAGACACCCTCTCAAGTGCAGGTCATGGTGGCCCAGAATGCCTTGAGGCAACCGTAAAAAGATGCACTTGTACGAGTTGATGTGCAGCCAACGGATCGGCTGTCAGCACGTGGGAGGCGGGCTGAATGGTGACAACACCAACACACCCCCTTTCGTGATTTTTTTTTCTCACTTCCTGTTATTGCTCGTGGTGATCGAACCATGAGTGAAGACCAGCTGTTTGGCTTTGAAATACCTTAAAAACCTTCATGCTGCCATACCTGTACTGGTGACTTGTGGGCGGAGAGATTTTGTGGCTTGAGATTTTGATTCAGCTGATTTAAAGTTTTCCTTCAGAACGTTTGCACTCAAAGGACTCAGCTCTTCTTGCAGTGTGCCGTGACAAGGAAGCGAAAAGGAGTATTAATCATATTTTAAAATATTTATAGCCATAACTTTCACGTGCTTCACATGGCTTGGAATGCTCAGATACAGGTCCTCACTCTCGCAGGTTAGGGAACCAGTAAAACATGTTGATTAATCTCAGTTATGTACACAGGAAGTGCTCTTTGTTCTGACAGAAAGGATTGTAGGAAGTGGGGCTGAACGAGAACGCCTGGAGCGAGACGGGTCTGGGGTGTGAGAAGATGATCTGTGGGAGGCTGACAGCCTGGGCGGACTCTGGGGGTGGCTGAGTTGTGCTTTTTATTCTCTGCACCAGCCTGCCATAAGAAGCAGAGAAAGTCATTGAAATTAAAAAAAAAAAAAAAAAAAATACAGGAAATAAGACAATTGAAAAGCATGTACTGAGGAACCCGGGCATGGTTTTTATTTATCTTGTTTTTCAGATAGCCGTCAGCTCCCATCGCACTCATAACATGCCTCAGATGGCTTCTGAAAATAAAGGTGAAATAAACAGTCGGTGTGTTTCATGGTTCGGGGGCCGGTGGACTCAGGCAGCCGGCGACTGTGCAGGAAGACAGTTAGGATGTGGGTGAATGCGAGCTGGCTGGGTCTCCCTGCTTAACGTCTGTCCGCCAGCAGGCCTTGAAGTGATAGGAAGGCAAGTAATCCCCAGGAGGGTCAGAAGAAAGGCTTTTTGCAGGAAGACTGCAATAACATTCTTGGTGGTATGCCTTTTCTTTGTCGTCTTGGTATTGTACAACTTTTTTTGTGTGAGGGGTTTAATTTTTGGTAGTGATTTGACAAAGGAGGCTTCAAAATTTGAGAGTGGGAGTATTCTGAACTAACCCACCAATGCTGGCTCTAAATGAGGCTTCAAGTCCTGTGGTGGGTGGGAGTATCCTGAACTAACCAATCAATGCTGGCTCTAAATGAAGCTTCAAGTCCTGTGGTGGGTGGGAATATCCTGAACTAACCAATCAATGCTGCCTCTAAATGAGGCTTCAAGTCCTGTGGTGGGTGGGAGTATCCGGAACTAACCAATCAGTGCTGCCTCTAAATGAGGCTTCAAAACCTGTGGTACTTGGGATACTCCCACGCTACCAATCAATGCTAGCAATTGATTGATGTTTTGGGATATTCCCACCCACCACAAGATTTGAAGCCTTATTTGTCCCATTACTAGTATTTGGAGTCACTTATAATACCTTCCAGGCCATCAGGATCACCATGGAAATGTAGACTCACCCCTGTTGTGCCTCCCCATCCCCCTCGCCGCCAGCTGTCCTTGCTCTGTCAGCTCTCGAGGCCTCAATGACTCGTCAGCAATGCCGGCTACGTTCCAAGCAGCTGCAGCATGAGTAGTCTGGCTCTGTTTTCCCCCCCATCCCCCTACTCATAATCACCCCCATTCATTCCACCTGTCTCGCATGAGCAGCTTCTGGATGACTGCCATTCCTTCATCTCCATCATCGTCATAATCACGCAGTCATTATCATTACCGTCAGCAGAATTATCCTCCCCAAATCAGTCTTCCCGCGTGACTTTTCCCGGAAAGCTCCAGGTATGGTCCATGATTCACAATTTGTATTGTTTTCATCAAGCCTAGTTACTGCATATGAAATAACCTACAGCCATTAGAAGCAGGGATTAAAACTGGTGTCCACCACGTAAATGGACCTTGTGGAACTTTGCACCCACTTTTTGCTAGTGTTTCTCTGAGTACCCCCACCTACAGTACATACAGCGTGTTGAAATGTTGCATTTAAGTCCTTAACAATGGGGTGAAGTGGTTAGCACAAGTATGAAGCTTGGAGTTAATTCTGGTGCAGCATGATAAGCCGATGAGTCATGGGGGTCATCAAAAACATTTTTGGGTTGGAACATAATTCTTCCTCTCCCCCCAATTAATTATGCATTATCCTTGACCTTCAATGGTTAGATGCCTTTACATGAATTGTATTCGCTATAGGTAGCGATTTTGAAATCTGTCCTGAATTATGCAATCGTGAAAGTAGCTTTGAGAGTTTGGGCAGCATCATGTCCGTGCGTCTGTGTGTCCATGTGAAACACAGCCATGATCTGAGGCCATTTCCCTTCCCCATCCCGGCGTGAACCAATTGACAGCAGATAACAGACTGGACAGAAGTCCTGTGTAGTATAATTGTGGACATGAACTGATGGCTAAAGAGAGGAAAAGGCTGCATCCTGACACGTCTGAGTATGAAGACGCCGTGGCTGGAAACACAGAATTTCTCTCGGCCGTAGGCCATTAATAGGAGGAGGTTGCTGAGTTTCTTCAGATGTTTGTGAACCTCGGTTGACAGACTCCTGGCATGTGTCAAGGGTCTCGCCCCCAAGACATTTGTGCAGTAGGTGTTTGTACTAAATTTTCGCAAAGTGTAGTAAGCTCTCTGTCCATTAAACATGACCAGCTGTGCAGATTGTTGACTTTTTACTTCTTTAAGCTGTCATTTGCAGTCAGAGTGATTCTTTTTATTGTTGCAGTGGAAAATTCCTGCTGGAGCGTGTCCACCCCCACTGAGGAGCAAAGTTATGAATGAATGTTTATGTATTCTGCTCTGTGAGGGTTAGTAATCAGTGCACCATCCCTTTGATATCAAAAAACGTTGGCAGGCAGAGTAGAAACATACCATTTATTTGCCCTTTTTCTTTTTAATTAACATCTGTCTGATAATTTTTCTCTTTAAATTCTTTCTGTTTTTACCTGTAATAGTCTGTATTGGAACTGAAAAAGAAAGGCGTAATTTTATAATTCCTTAGGGTCTCCGACAGGTCTTTGATTTGATAAATGAAAGCCATAATTGAACGAGAAAATAAATGGGAGGTAATGAATGGTGGAAACGCAGAACAAAAGCCATTTTATTCCTCAAAAAAAAAAAAAAACCGACTGGGTGTATTCACTGTGAATGAGACTGCGCTGTGTCTCTGGGCCTTTGCTGAAGCAGATATGTCTGCACCATTAGAAATCAGGACTAGCTGTAGATAAAAATGCATACTTGAACCAAAAAGAAAATTTCCCGGAGAGGGTGTGAACTGTGTTGGGGGGGCAGAAAAGCCTCTGAGAACAATATCTGCTTTTTGTGGAGAAAGAGATACTCAGAATGTCTTTGACACTGCTGCGAGATGTTTGCTTTGGCTCTGGCCAGGATTTCCTCTGTGGACAGATGGGGGGGCGGGGGGGCATAATGATACTGTAGCAGTTCTGAAGCCCCCCCACCCCTCCTTGTTTTGAGCATCAGGTTGGAGAACTGTGTGTGTGTGTTTTTTGGGTTGGGGCCCGCAGTTGTTATCCGTACTGTGAGGCACACAGGAAGTGATACGTGTTCCTTCCTCTTGGCCACAGTGACTCCCCAGGGAGGCCAGCCTCGCGTGAGAGCGAGGCTGGCGATCTGTCAGCGGAACGGGGACATCTTAAGGTCTCTGCTATTAGCTGTCTGTGGGGTTGGGGTGGGGGCACAAGAGGCCTTAAAAGAAGCCTATGATGGGTTTTACAAGAAAAGTACCAGGACTCGGGATGGCTGTCTTTGTTTTTTTTTTTTTTGTTTTTTTTTTTGCTTTGATCAAGTTGCTTCCAGCAACCACTATAAGTTAAAGCTGGGGTCTTGACACCACCCTTCTACCTCCACACCCAGCTGCAAGGGGAACCAGAGGCAGACAGAGGGCAACACAGACCTCCACATCAGGACGATCTGTTATCGTGTTTTTCTGCACTCCGCTACACTGATGGGCCTTCAGTGAATTAATACTGATTGGTAGGCTGTTGCTATAAATTATTCTCTGGTCAGCTTGTCGAGCAGAGTGTGGGCATGTTTGGTTAAACTAATGAAGGAGCACGATGGCATGGAGATTGTGATGGATTTGGGTGGCTATATAAAGGGGACCTACTAACAAGATATCTCTTGGTAGGATGGGTAGGATGCCCACTTACCCTGTGCAGCACAGACAGGGACTGCGTACTGATTCCAGCAGCATCCACCCTGCAGTTAAGACCAGTTTTCTAGAAGAGGGGATTGCTGTGACAGCAGCTGTGTCATTTCTAAGTGGGATTGGAGTGTGGTGATTGGGTTAACCGAGGAACGTGGTTGATGTTCTCCTAATGTTGTTCACATGGCCCCTCTGACAACGTGGGAATCAGACTGTCAGCCTGAAAGCAAGAGCTGTGACCTGTTGATGTCACATGATATGCCCAGGTTTCTCTTCGCCTCTGTGACCCAATGCCCATGTCAACCGTATTTTCTGTAGCTGAGTCATGCCCACACATTGGCTTACCAGCCACCCACTTCCCGAGTACAAGGGGAAGAGTCCCATCACTACACACATACACAGGCTTACTGGTGGGTAGTGACCAGATGTCTAGGAATTACTTCTCATATCACACGCACCCGTCGTATGCGTGTGGCTGCATACTTTGTATGCACATTGTATGCCCGTTGTGCAGGGGTGACTGTATACCGCACACACATGCGGCATTGCCGAAAACATTATATAAATTGTGCACATCCATTCTGTGGTACAGTGGAGAACCAGCTCTGCTTGCTTCATGCCACCTGAAGTTGGGGTTTCAGAACCTCCACCCACTTTAACCGGGGGACAATGGTTTGTCCTGTGGTATCACCCTATCCTCCTTCCTACCACATGTCACCAAGACTCAACAGCATCTTTAGGTGAGGTAGCGGTGGACAGTCATCTCTCAGGCTCTTGGTGACAGGTGGGACGAGTCACCTCGTCCAGGTGGGCTCAACTGGCTGCTAATACGGTGCGTACTGTGAGGGTAACTTGCAAAAAGCCGAGCGGCTGTTTGGTATTGCACGCCATGGCTGTTTATGTAAGGACTCGAGAAGTCGGAAATCAGAAGGGCTCTTTTGCTCTGTATGAAAACATGTGCTAATAAGGCTTTAGAGAACACTGCTTTGCCTTCAAGGTATGTGGTGTCTTTCAACAGTCTTATTACCTCTTAGCACTGACTGGAAAAATGTTCTTCCTTTGAGCTGGGAGGGTGCTGTGTCGTCTGCATGATTGCACTGTGAATGGAGTTAAGTGTAACTGATATGTCACACACATTGGCTCTTTGTGTAGTTACGTATGTATTTGTTTCTCTTACTGCTCGCTGTCTTTACACAAAAGATGCACCCCAGTTCCTGCCCGCTCTTCATCCAGCCCGAGGCACTCTTTCTTCACCGGGCCGTTGCTGAGTTGCGCTCCATGCTGCTGAAACGAGGGTTCGCTGCCTGAGCGCTCTCTCTCGAAGATCTGGCCTTTGTCTGTAGTGCTCCTGGAGAAGAGCAGCAGCTTTGAGGGCTTCTGCAACCCCTGCCATCGTCTGTGGGAGACCCCGGCACCAAAGTGCCACAGGACACGGGATCCGATTGCCGTGTTTCCAAATCAGTCCAGCCCTGGGTGCAAAAAGATAACAAAATTCAATGTGTGAGGAAATTGGACAGGCATGATAAATGGCTGCACCGTGGTGAATTACCCTTTTAGCATGTAAAGTATGTTCTACAAGATATGTTGCGATTTTGTAATGTAGCATTTCCAGGTCCCATACAACGTGTGCTCATGCTAACAGTTAGTTTTTTTTTTTTTCTTTTCACCGATAGTTTAGTGGCTTGAAATGGAAGAAATCTAGTAGACCAAATACAGGCGAAGCTGGCATTCAATAGCAAGTCATGTTACGGAACCATCAGTGGGTTTGTTGAAGAATGTTACATTTCTAGAAGCGATATCAGCAGAGCAGCAGCTCGCTAACGAATTTTAGCATTAACAAGCTTTACTCCTGAGCTGTGAATGGCTAGTCCGTGCATCGGTTCTGTGGACTCAGAAATTTAACAACACCACCAAAGCCAATTCGGTCAAGTACTCTCGTCCCAGAACCAGGAACTAAAAAAGTAGGCAAAAAGCTTGTTGATCCAGAAGATATAAATCTGATTAATTCCAGCGAGGGTGTTTTAACCCTCATTTGTTGCTTGGCAAGTGCCAAAGGATCCCTCAGTTGGGCCATGTGGGGCTCAAGAGAAGGTCTGTGTGCCATTGCTATCGCATGGTGGTGGCCCCACCTGATTGGCTGGCTGTGTCTTCCAGATACAGTTTTCACTGCTTCCCAGGCCCCTGCGTGCAAGGAGAGATCTATGGGCTGGATCTACTGGAACTAAATGTTTTCAGATTAAGATAATATCCCTGCACATAGCTTGTGTGTGCTAATTTCTGCCCCCTCCCCCCATTTCCCTCCTGTTCTCTCTCTCCTTCTCCCTCGCTCACACTCTCTGACCCTCGCTAGACTGAAATAAACAAGCTACTTTGATACTCTTTGGCAGCAATTCTAAGCTTATAGAGGAGATTGTGTCAAAGTAATCTTGCACTTCCAGATGTTTTCCGCAGAAGGCTTCATTCATTATTCAAGTGGGTCCCCAACTAGTTTGTTCGTCATCTCTTTGTTCCTTTTTTCTTGTCTGCACTTAATTACACGCTGTAAAAATAGGGCACATGCTTTTCCAGACCACCAGTGACAAGGAAGTTTTTTTGGCTAGGTGCCTGCGATAAAGACTCTCTCATTTTCTCCTAGAGTTCAGTAGCTCTTAAGTAATAGCAAAGGCAATCACAGACTTGGGCAGAAATTCGTTCTGAACACTTTAAATAAAGCTTTCCCGTAATGGCTTTCCATTTATAATGTAGAAGATGAATGTGACCTGACTATTTTGTGGTCTTGTTGTTCTACAGTCATGCACTTCAGAATGGCCTAACTCATTCCACTGAGGGAAGTGATTTGTCTAGCCCTCAATCACTGTGCACGTCATCCGAGATTAGGGTGATACTTTGACGTAAAGATGGTGGAAATTTCCGATGCGAAATGGGAGTTTTACATACAATGTGAGTGTCTGTTAATTTCCCATTGGCCTATAGGTCTTCTCTGGCAGTAATGTTTATTCAGTTTCTTCCATGTATCTAGTGATTGCTATATGTGTTGTTCAGCTATCAGAGATGACTCTCTGATCTAGTTTTTCCAGTCTGACATCACTGGCAGTCAGTCACTGTTGTTACTACCCATGTCCTTTCGGTTTATTGATAGACTTCTTCTTTAACTGTATTTTTTCCACCTATAAGGAATAAACATTGTTCAGTGCCGCTTGGACGAGAGTTACAGTGGTAGTAGCCAGTTTTTGTCTGTGCCTTGCTGCTCATCAGACCTTTCAGGGTTTGTTACTTAAACAGATGTTTGTTTTGCCTTTACTTGTTCATCATTGATTACACTACGTATCTCAAATTTTGTTCCTGGATGGTATGTGTTATATCTTAATTGCTTATGTTGTAAAAGTATGGAAAATGGCCGTTATTCCCTTCAAATTTTACTTTTGTGACCTGGATAATGAAATGTAATGTAATTCACTCTCATGTATCAGCTCCCAATTATCCAGGTCACAAAAGCAAAGTTTGAAAAGGAAAACAGGTCTTTTTCATTTGCTTTAGGCATAAGTACTGGGAAATAACACTTCCTGTTCATGAACAGGAAAAAGTAAAAATTTTGTTCGCAAGTGTTATGGGTGTTGAGCAATGAATAACAGTGTGGGCAGTGGGTGGGGGGTCAGGGTGTCACCATCCTGTGCCATGTGCTGCAGTCTTGTTTGTGAGTCCGATGCTCATTTACATGGTCATACTTATTGAAAGCAGACTGCATAATTTGCATGTCTGCTGGGGGAATGAGGGCGGGTCTTAAAGGGCCAGCGTAAGGAACAGTTCAAGCAGAGCATCTGAGCACAAAGGGGTGCGTTGAAAGATGGACCACAACAGGCTTTTATTTCCAGCTTTTTATTAAAAGTAATAATAATTCATTCGCAAATCACATTTTTGTCATATTTCGGTTGTTAAGGACTCATTATGTCATATTGAGCTTATAGCCTGGACTGGGCCTCTTTGTTTCTCAGTTGTAGTTAGCCATGGAGCAGTTCCTCTTAATGTCCAACTCTGTAGGTTGGATTTTGCCCAGTCGCCCTCTGGCTGTCGCTGTGCTGTACAGTGTATCTGGGTGGCTTCTGCTCTATAATTAAGAGCGTTGCAACATTGTTTCCAGTCGCACCACTTTTTTTGCCATAGGTTTCCTAGTTGCGGGGGTGACCATACAGATCGTGCCTCCTGGATGGGGGACACCCTGATCATCAAAAGGATGACTTGCAATAACCTGCTCATGGGTGGAGCATGCCCTCCACCACTCCTCATATTGCAGTATGCTGTGCCTTGATTGCAAGAGAGCTTCTCACAGAAATTCCTCCCTCCACATTTAAAAGTCAACTAAATGGAAGCAGGATGGTGTTGGAGCAAAGCCTGGCTTTAGTGCCCAGTTGCCAGCTAGGTATTGTTCCTTAGTGTCTGGGGCAAGCGGCATTAGCGTGAAGATACTTGACCTGATGCCTGTCTATCGTGTCTCCGGCGGCTCAGTGGTCATCGCCCAAGCTAGGCTGATGAGATTATTGCGAACTGTTATGGTGTTTTGTTAAATAAAGTTGCCAAGAATGGGAACATCTTTGCCCCCCAGGTTTTCAAAAATGACACCAGGACTAGGGCCTGGGCTGCACAGGAGGGGTGAGGTCCCATGTGTCAATGGCCTAATAAAGGGAATGTGTTCCCTGGGCCTCCGAAGACTGCTGGAGCATGGGAATGACCAGCTGGTTGACGCCGAGTTCAGCAAGGAATCCCTCTGGCATTCGCTATAAGGCTGGGGGTATACTTAAAAGGACATATGAGCTAGCTAAAGTTGAAACACTGCCGAGCATGTTGTCTGAGACAAATAACAACATACTTGAAAAGATGCAAAAAGACATTGTGTAGTTCACCCCACCAACACAAGGGGGTGAACAGTGATTCTGTATGATTTTTGTTTTTTTCCTCCAAGTTAAGCGGCAATTTCTAATTTTATTATTATCACAGCATTATTTAATCAGGTTAGCCCCATTGAGAGTTAACTTTTTTACAATATAGACCTGGCTAAGGCAGCAGTAAAAAGAATAAAAACTAAACACTTCAACTGAATTCCCTGTCATTTGCATGTCTTTAAAGTGTCACTGTAATCTGTCATATGGGTATCCACTAATGAGTTCAGCTAGCTTTCTCTCATCTTCATTCATTTTGGTTGCATAACTGATTGGATTGTACAACCAACTAATTAACGTTTTGACCAGTTGTGCAGAGTCGGTGGTCTTGAACAAAAGAAATGATGTATATCAAATTACCTGCCTGGGTAAGACACAGATGTTACCATGGTAATCACTGCGTTTTTTCTGTGGCACACTGACTGTCGGGTAAACTGACATCTTTTCATTTTTTCCGTTTGAAGTATATCCCCAGCTTAACCTTGAGCCCACTCTGCTCATCACACGGTCCTAGCAGTTGTCATTCTCTCCCCACTGTTGTGAGGAAACATGCATGCAACTCAGTCCACTGCACCACCCCCAATTTTATTAGCCAGTAGGAGGGCTTGTGAGGAAACATGCATGCCTCTCCCCTTTTGGTATTCAGGCTCCGCCCTTCAGCAGATGGACAACCTGGAAGGGGACTCTTCTAAACCTAAGCCTGTTTATTTGTTTGTAGAAGTCTGCTGGTAAGTTACACTGGTCATGCACTTTGGGGACATTTCTCTCACCCCCTCAGTGGCCCGTTCAGTATGGTACAGGGGTTTCTCATGCAAAAAAACATACGGTGGAAATGTGTCCTCATGTAAGAAAACATGACATGGCACAAAACCCAATGGCACTAAATGCTAGTCTGTCCCAAGAGTGCAGCAGTAACAAGCGGGTGGCGCTCTTGTCACCAGCTAGAAGTGGCAGTGGCCACGTGTTTGTAAACGTTGCGCCTTGTGCGCCAAGTGGCATGCTAACCTTCATCGTGTGCTTCTAGGCACGACCGAATTCCCATGACGGCTGGAGTGGAGTGTAAACCCCACGGCTTTTATTCACCTCTTGCATAATACATAAAACTAATCAACAGGGCATAACGGTCCCAGATGACGGGCCGGGGCTCGCTTCACGGCCGAGTGGTATAACGGGCCGAGCGTCACACTCCTCAGCTGAGCAAGCAGAAGTGGCGTGCCATTCGCTAATGGAGGTGACCCCAATACATGCCACTCCGGGTGGGCAGACTTATCTCCCTGCTGAGTCTTTGCTGATTACGTGTGATTATAGGATTTCTAAACGACGAAAGGTGCTGTTGTGGCTCATACCGCCAAATACGCTCAGGCAATGACATCAGTTTGCATACGGTCACTTCCCTACTGGAAGTAATGAAGACAGGGCGATGTTGGGTTAAAAATAACCCCTGCACCCTGTGCCCCACTCCCCACCGCTGGGTCTCTAAATGATGAGGCTGTTATGAAGGCATTGGGATAGCGATGACTGAAATGGTGGTTGCAGGAGAATTACGGGAGGGAGGAGATATAATAAAAAAAATCACAAAAGAAAAAAAAGATGTGATGCCATCTTATTTGCTTGCTTATCAGTTCAGTACATCGAGAGGGATTTTACTATTCAAACTGCGGAAGGCTGACTGGGTACCAGGGTACCTGATAACTTGCTGCCATCCATCCAGTAGTTTTCGCTCTCCAAACAGTGCAGGTGGCATGCAGTGTCTCTCTGGCATTTTGCTTTTCTGTGTTCTCGCTACCCCCATCATGCAGAGATGCAACACGGGAAAACTGTGAGCTTCGCAGTGCTCCTAGACACAGAGCAGTGTGACAACACAGACTCTAAAATAAATCTTTTGTTCACTTTTCTAATTGTTACAGCCACTGCACCACCCCCAATTTTATTAGCCAATAGGAGGGCTGGTGAAGGTGTGACCCTGCTGGCTCCAACCGCACCACCCCAACCTCCCTTCCCCAATAGCAGTCCATGCCACCTCAGGAAATCCAGGCCTGTTGAATGACAGTAATTTGTAGATGCAGCCAGGAAGAGGCTGGCTTGCCAGTGGCATTGCGTGTAAAGAGTTTATTTAGGGAAAGGGAGGGGTGTGTGTATGTGTGTGTGTGTTTGATGAGGGAAGGAGGGGCGCCGACCAACAATGGCTTCAGGCCAGGGGCTGGGCTTTTGTCCGCAGAGGCTAAAAACGTGAAGCGTAGGGCTCCTGGCCGAGAGAGTCCAGGCTCCATAAGAAGCACATAGCGATCATGTCATCTGGGACCATACCCCAGGTACCCCCTACCCCTGCAAATGAATTCCCGACTTCGTATTTTTAATTGCCGCAGCTAGTATTTGTGTTCCTGCCCTGTTCATCGCATTATTCCAGCAGGTTCCCCCAAGGCTCTTCTCGATCCAGTTAACAAGCATGAGCATCAGTCTGTTGCTCATTGCTTCCAGAAGCTTCCTTTTCTAAATGGGTTCCCCTCACCCCCCATCCAGCTGAGGACTGAACCCAGACCCTGTCCTGTCACATTGCGCCACCCTCCTGTACCTACCTGTGCATTCGTTAATGCAGCACATTGAAGTATAATGAGATTCCCCACGGAACTGGTCGTCCTGAAGCGCCTGAACCTCTTTTGTTGTTTGGATGCCGCCCCTGCCTGGCACACTCCTGCCTGCCGGCAGCCTGATAACCTTTTCTTCTCCTGCCTCTGTTGCATCATGGACAGTTCATGTGCGTTCCTGCAGAGTCAGCCAGTAACGTGGCCTCAGCTGGGCCCATGTGCACCACCTGCGTTGGGCTGGCCGTGGTGAGCAGCTGTGTGCATGAGTGTGTGTGAGGTCTGTCCACCCACAATAGCTACAAGAATGTTGTCTGCTGCCCTGTAGGGCCCCAAAACAGCACTACTCTGACTGAGCATTCCCCTGTCCTCTCTGGCTACAGTTCCTTCACTTCCGTATTCTAGGAGGGTGTTTATAAGCAGATCCCGGCACAGATCCAGGCACAGATCCATCTCTGCTTGCACCCGCCCCCACCCCCCTGTTGTTGCTCACACACCTGGAGAGATATTGATCTCCATTTCCCGGCATCTTTTCTTTTTATTGAGTGAGCAGACAAAAGCTTTAGCTAAGTCCAGCTGTGCATCCAGTTTTTCCATCCACTCTGGTCTAGGGTGTGTGCCATGGGTGGGCCATGTCATTCCAGCTTAGAATCCCTGTCATGGGGGGGGATTCTGTGGCAGACTGACATGGGGGGGGGGGGGGGGGGCAGAACATCAAGTCCTTCCCCCTCATTACGTCTACACCTACAGCTGTGAATCTGGCCGCTTATTGCCTGGAGACCGCTCTCTGTACATCTGCAAATGAAAATGCACTCTGACATTGGAAAAAAAAAGACAACAGACCACAGAAAAGGACCAGTTTTTAAGTTTCTGCATGTTCAGGAAGGAAATTGGGTCTTGAGGGTTGTTGCATCACAAAAATGTATTGTTAAGTGTTCCTGTCTTAGTGGGGACCGAGCTTGAGGAAAAGAGTACGAGGACCTCTCTACAAAACGGACACCTGAATATCTCTAAATATCAGTTTTTTGTTGTTGTTGTTGTTTTCTGAATGTGACTCAAAGCTCTTTGGTTATCAGTTTTCTCAGTTTGGGTTTAATGGTTAAATTCAGCGAATGAAAGAACTCCATTAAGAAAGGAATACAAGCACGTATGTTTGTGGGGTTGTCTGTGTGCCTCCATTTGTGCATGTTTCAGAATGTGGATGTGTCTGTAGGTGTTTGGGTGTGTGTAGGTAAGTGTTGTGTCTGTGTGTGTACTCATACACAGCCACACGGGGCCTTGCATCGCGTGAGGAGAGAGTGGACTTTCAACCCTGGCAGCTGACGATGAAATTTTTAGGATAAACGAACGGGGTTGGGGCTGTGGGGGGGGGGGGGGGGGGGGACGGGGGAGGAGTGTTTGGTGACAGGGGGGGGGGG